>VZRH01005856.1:54507-75644 GCA_013397555.1 Urocynchramus pylzowi | reverse complement strand
TTTTTTTTTTTGGTGGGTTTTTTTTCTCTTTTAAATCAGCTTTATTTTTCTAACTGTTATTTCAATTTCCCATAGCACCTTGGCAATGTCAAAAACAAATACAAATACATGTATTATCATTTGAACACTTAAAGCATGAACCTACTTTACACAAATTTTGTTTTGGACATTTTGACAACAGGAATAAACCAGAACAGACAGTCTAAAAGCCAGATAAGTTGCTTTTTTCTCCTTTCCTACCACTTTGAAGAGAGATCGTCAATGCCAAGGGGAAGCTGGATTCATCCGGGAGGAACAAGATGTCTGTAGTAACTCGAGCTCAATATATTATCTGAATATTTTGTATTCTATAAAAATTAGAACAAAACCCATTTATGCACAGTCTGTTTACATTTGAAGTTGCATTTTTTTTTGGAAACTGTATCCATAACTGAAGTTCCATAAAAATAAACATCTGGTTCTTAAATATAAAATTTTAAAGTTGTTACAGGTTAGTTTGCAGATGGATTTTTTTTTTTCAGAAATAAGTTGCTTTAACTCCATTTCAAGTCCTCCCAACTGTACATTAAAAACAGACTCAATGAACCTCTTGAAGTGCCTGCGCTAAAGGCACTGAAGAGAAGAGCCAACTAAAATACTACAACAACCCAAAATTATGTACCATCCTAAAGGAAGCTCAGACTATATGGAATATATACACGCAAAGAAGAGCATGATAAATCATTCCGATTAATGGCAACAATCTTACGTTTCAGAAGGAAATATCAAAATTAGAAACAAAAACTCTATTGCATATCTGTAGTAATCAAGGATTTACAAAAAAACTCATCAGAAGCCATTTCCCCCCGAAGTGCATTTCTGTTGCATCATCTGTAATACAATGGTGCATTTTACAAATTTAAAATATCATCTGTACATACCAGATATCTCAGCCCAGGTAAACTCACCTGGGAACAGTAAAAATTGCAGACAGTTTCAAGACAATTAAGCTGATATTGACAAAGTAGTAAGGCCATAGCTATTTAACTACAGTAAAGCATTGATTAAGTCACTTATTTGCTACTGATCTGCCACAGTATCATCTTTCTTTTCTGGTTAATAGTGGGTTACTTTTTTTTTTCCTACAGCTAAAACTGCACCATCATACTGTGCCAGGCTAATTAAAAAAAAAACCAAAACAAAACAAAAAAAAAACCAACAAAACAACAAGAGCAGGAATGTAAGATACTATAAAACTAACTTAATGTTAGAAATCAAAAGAAACAAAACTTTTTGCACTTTTAATTTTACTATCACATGCAAAGAATTTTTTCTTTTCACTCCCCAGGAGAAGCACAAGAGAGTGCCCCAATCTTTTCCACACGCAGTAATTTGGAAAAGAACTGAACTGGGAAGTGTATTTCTGTCCCTAACGGAAGTCAACAACTCTGAAAACAAGTCACAGTTCCTAAAACTGAAAGTCAGGTGTGATTTGCACCTCCTGGTATCTAGTATCAGCAGAGCAGGACAATTTCTATCCTGTGAGGGTACACCCAGAGGGAACCACGGAGAGCTCTGGTCACTTGGAGAGCACCTGGAGCCCTGACAGGGACCAGCTCCCATGAATCCAGGAGCTGTGGGTCCGGTTCCAAACCACTCCTCTGTCCCAGTTTCCCCAGTCTGCCACACTGGTAAACTGCTGGGGACAGACACAAGATCCTTCCCCAGCCCAGCAGGAGAGGAAAAGGCAAAGCCAGTCCCTGCCAGGTCCCAGTGCCGAGGAGAACTCCCACCCCACTACAGTTTCACAGCCTCTGTATCCAACTGGGAATTTCCCCCTGCACAGAAAAGAATAGAAAGCAAGAAAATAAAACAAACCCCAAACCACAGTTGGAAATGGTGGAAGGGAAATGCTCACGTGAAATCCTTGCACACAGGTGTGAAATTAATCATTCCAAGTGCCCTGAGCTGAGAGAAGTTTGGACATGCTGGGAAAAGCCAACAGTTACAGCCTGACCAACATCCACTGCACAAGAGCCACGACCTGCTGCTGCTGGAAACAACCCCAGGACTCACAGAGCACCCCTCTCCCACCACCCCCAAGAAGATGGAGCCACAGTTGGTTGGGTTTTCCCACATCTGATCAATGACAAAGTTCCACTTCACCACTCAGGTCCTCTCAGCACAAGCAAGTCACTGACACTGGATCAGGGAATTCTGAGCCACATCTGCACCAGCCCCTTCCCTCTCAATTCCTCCTCCAAACAGCCAAAGCTGTTGGCATCCCAACGCTCCCTCCACGTCCCAGAACACGTCACCCCTAAACACCCATGAACCATCCTACAGGCTTGTTTTGTTCCAGTTTGGCTGCAGGAATTGTTTAGAGCCTTTAAAACGAATTAAACTTTGCATTCATTGCATTTTAGGACTAAATATTTAAACTTCCCTATCATTCCAACGAGCGTAGAATTATCAAAATGAATGGAGAAGGGTCTGTAAGAATCTCTAAACTGTGGATGTGATCAACGATATTTTTCACTAAATTAAAAAAAAAAAACCTCCCAAACCCAGTACAGGTAGTTTCAAAGCGAATACTGATTTTGGGGTTTACATATACATATATATATCTATATATAAATATAGATATGTATACATACTTCAGGACCCAGGAAATGGCAGGAAGCTGAGTTGGGGAAGGTTGAGGTGGGAGATCAGGAAAAGGTCCTTCCCCAGAGGGGGGTGGGGCACTGAAGAGGCTTCCCAGGGAAGGGGTCACAGCTCCAAGCCTGTCTAATCTCAAAAAGCATTTAGACAATGCTCTCAGGCACAGGGTGGGATTTTTGGGGTGTCTGTGCAGGGCCAGGAGTTGGACTCCATGATCCTGATGGCTCCCTTCCAACTCAGCCCATTCGATGATTCTCTGACTCTCTCTTTGTAACATGCCTAGAAATGAACAGTTAACTGCATAAATACATTATATTGTGTTATGAATCAACTCAAAGCAATTGCCAAGCTGAATAATAAGTTAGAGAAATGACAACTCTGGCTTTATATATATATTTATAAAAATAGATATGAGTGTTCTCCAAGCAGTTGATAGAGAATTCCTACTGAGGCCCAAGTCGCCAAGGGTTATCTGGCTAAGAAATCAGAAGATGAAAAATTTCACAGTTATTTTAACTGCCACTTACATTCATTCTATGGCAACACGAGCATATATTACTAAGATGGTTACGGAATATATCACAATTGAGTTTTCCAGTGTTCACAACTTACAACTTTAAATTTGTACACTTGCTATTTACTAAAAAAAAAAAGGAAAAAAAATAAAGATGTGATTCTTACTGCTGGAAGCTACTTTTCCCTAACGCTTTATACAGAACTTTGAACCCTGGTATGCTGATTTTGGCAGATTAATGCGCTGAATGTTCCTATTTCGGTCATTAATCACCCTGAAACTTAACCACTTACTGCACAATAGTGTTGCAAATTCAGTCAGCACACAGCTGGCAATGAGCCACTGCTCCAGTAGCTTCTCTGAACACGAGGGGATTTCCTTAACTCTGCATCTTTAGTTCCACTTGAAACAGTTAAAAACGAGTCAGTTGCTATGACATCAGCTGTAAACAACAAGTTCCCAGGAGTCTAAACCCTGATTTCTGGCAATACAGCAGCCAACAGCCTATTCCAGAGTCAGCACAGAGAAAACCCAGCCACAGCTCTGGTTTGCTGCCCAGTCATCCAGAGATGACAGTGAGTGCCCAGAGTTCCCACCTGCTAGGCAGAATTCAGCATCTGCAGCTGGAATTCCAGGCTCCTTACCTGTGCAGGTAACACCAGGTGCTGTGTAGCCACCTGCCCATCCTACCCTGGGGCTGCCTCAGGAAAACACACCAAGAAAAATGCACTAAAGTCTGTAATAAAGAAATTAGAGAAAGTAACAAGAGAGGGAAAAAGCAAACAAACAAAACCCCAAACCTAAGGAGTTGCCCTCAAAAGGAGGCGAGGAAAAAGGGCATAATAAAGATTCTTACATGCTCCCTCTGCCTCCTTCCACTGCGTCTACGAGACAATTTCTGCTGTCCACACACTCTCATCTACAATCCAGTATCCTGCAAAACTTATACTTTAAAAAGCTTGCTGAATGAAATATTAGTAAGGTCAAGAGACTCTACTTCAAGCTGGAAACACATGGGTTACACTACAGTAGTACATTCAGTTTTCATCATCAGTGACTAAGTGATGACAACAGTTCTGGCTGCACTCGCTCCGCTCATGCTGCTGCAGAGGCCTCTGCAATGCCAGGCCATCCATGGCAGACACACCAGCCCACAAGCCAAATGTTAAATAGGTTAAAAAAAGTTCTAATTTTACAGAAATGCTCATTTTCCAAAAATAATATTCTCTTATCCTTTTCTTCCTCCACCGAGGGACAGGTTAATTTGTCAACTCATACTCTTTCACTTTGTCAAAACGCTACTTTCACAATCCCAAAGCTGATTTCAAGCAGGAAACCCTCTGCAAATTAAAAACAAAAATACAAAAATTATAATCTCTATATTTATAGTGATTGGAATCCTCCAGCATTTGTGAAATCACTTTTAGAGATGAATTTTGGGACCCTCCACAACTTCTCCACACAAGCCACGCTCCAGTTCAGTATTCCCCTTCCCGAATCCTTCCCTCCTCAGTCTCTCTGCTGCTCTTTAGTCCACAGCTCAAGTTAAACAGAGAATCATTGGCTGGCCCAGCGTTACTTTGGTGAGCGGGGTGGCACGTACTGCTCCTTGCCGGCGCGGCGCGGCGCTCCCTGAGGCGAAGATCTGCGTCCAAACTGGCGCCTCTGTTCCCTGATTTTCCCAGCAGCTCCCCTGGGAGCTCCGCTGCCGCGGAACCCGGAGTAATCCTTCATTCGACCTTCAGCCCTCTCGTGAGGAGCCTTCTCCGGAGCCTTCTCCGACGTACCATTTTCTTCATTTTTGGCAGGGGGAACGATGTTGGTGCGGTGCTCCCTCAGAGGCTGGACAGGGGCTGGAGGCGGCTCCTTTGGGGGCTTCTGGCAAACTTCGGCGTAGCTGAGCTTGCGAGGCTCCTTTGGGAGCAAGGAGAAGAGCGAGGTTGATGCACCACAAGCACCTCCCAGCCCATCCCAGGCACAAAGCCACGGCACAACAGCGGCCACACACGCAGCGAGCAGAGGGGAGCTCCCAGGTGCACCATCAGCAAGCATCCCGCAGCACCATCAGGTGCACATCCTGGAGCAAGCTCCCTGTGTCATTCCCATTCCCTGCTCTGGGCCTTACCTGTGTCGACAGAGCAGGAGCTGCACTTGCTTGAGCAGAAGGTGAGGAGCTGTTTGTCCTCGGTGGCTTCGCAGCACTGATGGGACAGACGGATGCCGGCGGAGAAGCCGGGCTGGCCACGTCCTTCGGAGCAGACACTTCTTCTGGTTTGCTCTCTGGCTGAACCGTGCTGATTAACCAACAATAATTCAAATTAAAACCTACCAACACTCATGTTTCAGAGATTATTTCCTTTCTTTGAAGTCACAAGCGCAGAACAGAATAGAACAGCCATTCCCACCATTATCTGTTCTTTCCATCTGGTGGCCTCTGGAGAAGATACCACCCAACATGACTGCCATACACTGATGAGGGACTTTGCTAGAACATGCAAATGAGTCAGCAGCGCCTTGGCAGCCCAAAGAGTCACCAGGCTCTGGGGGCACCAGGTCCAGCACTGCTGGACAGGTGAGGGAGGGGAGTGGCCCACTCTTCTGCACTGGGGTGGCCTCACCTCCAGTCCTGGGGGCAGTCTGGGCACCACAATATCAAAAAGATTTTGGAAGCTGTTGGAGAGGGTCCAAAGCAGGGTCAAGGGGATGGGAGAGGGTCTGGAGGAGTGGCTGAGGGCTCTGGGTCTGTTCTGCTGGAGAAGAGACTGAGGGGAGACTCATTGAGGGCTGCAGCTTCATCCCGAGGGGCAGCTCCAATCTCTGCTCCCTGACAGGGACAGGACACCAGGGAACCACTGCAGCTCTGTCAGGGGAGGGATATCAGGAAAAGATTCTTCTCCCAGAAGGTGCTGGGCACTACCCAGACTCCCCAGGGAATGGGCGCAGCCCCAAGACTGCCAGAGCTCCAGGAGAGTTTGGACAATGTTCCCAGGGATGCCCAGGGTGGGATTGTTGGGGTGTCTGTGCAGGGCCAGGGGCTGCACTGGATGATCCCTGTGGGTCCCTTCCAGCTCAGGACACTCCATGATTCCATGGTATGTCCATGTTCTCTGCATACCTCAGCACCACAGGCTCAGTCTGGCTTGGGGAGCTCACGCTGGGCACGGGAGGTTGGGAAGTGCTGGGTGTTTGTTCATCTGGAGCAGGAGCTGGGCAGGGGCACAGGGAGTCTTTGCTTTCCTGCACACAGAGAAAAAGTTGCAAAATACAGAACACTACTCAAATTGCTCCACAATATGGCACTGCAAGACATCTGAGAAGGGGGGTAGTCCCAAAGGCTGCTCAAGTTCTGATGACAGGAATTTTACTTCTTTTGGACCATCACCTCTAAAGCAATACCTCTTTATATGGTTAAAACAAGCAGTGGGTAAAACCAGAACTAAGGCTAGATCATCCAGAATATCAGTGCTTAGTCCCACCAGCTCTAAGAATGGATTCATCTGGAAAGATCCCTTGCCCACACTCCACCAAACTGCTCCTACTCCAACAAAAAAACCAGGAAAATGCACTATTCTATGAACAAACCAGTATGAAGTCTGGGATTAAAGCACTAGAATATGTGGCTCTAACAAACCAACCCTTTACCAGGGAAAAGGGAGTCACAGCACCCAGATATGCCCATGTGTGTACAGAGACAAGACCAGGCACCTTCTCTTTGCAGACTCCTTTAACGATGTCGGACATCCTGCTCTCCAGCACAGGCTCTCCCAGAATTTTTGCTGTGCTGCCAGGCAAAGGTGGGAAATTGGATGCAAGCAAGTCAAACTTTGGTGTCTGAGTCTTTGTTTCTGCTGAAGGCTGAGGTCTCTGGAGAGGTAAAACACAAGTTACTAGAATCATAACACCGGCCCTGAGCAAGTGTCAGGGAACTTTCTAGAAAAACTGCAAACCCCCAATGTAATCTGAGGATTTAAGGACTCTGCCATTCCTTCAATAACTGAGAAGCCAACACTCTGCACCTTGTGTGACTCCCTGCAAAAAGGGAAGCAGAACTTACTGAAACCCGGTCGTCCTCCCGTCTCCTCCGACCTCTGAACACGTTCCTCCTTTAAAGACAAGAACACCAGTCAGTGCACCCAGCCAGCTGCAGTGGGCACTGCTCTGCATGAGGGCATCCACAGCTGCCTGCTGAGCCTTCCCCACACGTGGCTCTGGGATGTTCTCCCTCCTCAAGAGGGGTCAAAGCTCCAATTTGGAAGAAGTTGGAAAAGAGTCAATATGGGAACAGCTCCGCTTTCTCAGCTCTCTGAGTGAGCATCTGACCAAGCACAGGGACAATTAGTTTATAGTAATAAACTTATTAGTCTGATTTCTCACTGATCTGCCCTTTGAAGTGCCTAAACCCTGAGTTAAAAGAGACAAAACCAGTTAACCTTAAAATACTGAGGAGCACCAAATTCCCAACCGAGGATTTACTTATTATTTATAGCTAACTTTACTTCAGCATCCGTTTTAACTCTGGGAACAAATCAGTTACTTTAAAACAAAGACACCTCACTGTCTTACTGCCAGCTGTTCGTCAGAGTAACTACCAGCTGGAGAGTGAAACTGGAACCATTCCTGCTCCCAGGTCAGCATTTACTGCTCCTGATTTACTTCAGCGTCAGTTTTCTCATGGCTGCTTCTTACAGAACTATATTTTGTGCTGATGGTTGATATTTTTGGCTCACACAAACCAAGGCCCAGCAAACACAGGACACAGCCCCTCACCTGCCCCTGCCGACGCCGTAGTCTCCGTTCTGCTCCAGCTGTGCCGTAGGAGAATCCTTTTGGGAATAGCCTTGGTCTTGGTGCCCAGTTAATGAGCTGTTGTGTCGCTCCATGACAAAATTCCTTGAGCTGGTTCTGCTCAGGTCCCCCATGGGCAGGGCCCCAGCCCCAGGCGGCCCCTCCGGGTGCTCCGAGCTGCTGGACGAGCGGAAATGGGGCTTCACCCTGCAGGCACAGAGTGGGAGCTGTGGGACCCCCGAGCTGAGGAACCACAGCAGAGCCACCACCAACTGCAGCTGATTCACAGCTGACAAGAAAAGCAGGTCAGCAAGCACCAGAATTCCTGTTTGAGATCATTGTCCAAAAGATACCCCAAAACTCCAAACAACTAAAAAAAAATTCCAAAACCCAGGGGTAGCAGAAGAGCCAGAAGAACCCAAAGAGGAATTTTTCCTTTGTCTGGGCCTGCAGCATTGGCACAGGGCATTGGAAATGGAGCTGGAGAAATAAGCCAAGGCCAAGGAACAGACTGATCTGGCCACAGGCAAACAAACTGAACTGAGACACAAGGCCAGGAGTGACTGAACATGGCAGATCAGGCCAGGGTAGCTGAGCCCTACCAGCACAGCCAGGCTCAGCCTGGCTGCTCCCACTGCCAAACCCCCAGCACTGACTCCGCAGCTCCTAACCCCCAAATGTTCCACCCCATTATTGATTATTCAGCTTTAAAGCTGGGGTTCCTTTGAGCACAGACACAGCTCTGCACTCTCAGTGCTGCTGCAAGTTCAGGCTCAGGGTATTAAATTCTGAATTCTCCAGAAAAGCTCAGATCCAGCACAATATGGAACAGTTTTCTGGAGCAGCATTTAGGTGTCTTCAACTATTTTCTACTTTTGCCCCTCACTGGTTTTCCATGCAGCACTGATCAAAGACAAGAACCCTAAATTCTCTCTCCTTTGGTAAACTCTGTACATCTCATAATTTAAGGACAGCAGGAGGATTTTGCACACTTGCCGTTTTTAAACAATCTCATTATAACATTCCATGAAATCAGAAGAAACTCTCCTAGTGCCAGCCAAAGTACAATTCCTCCATCTCCCTTTCCCACAAGGATGTTGCAACAAATCAGTGCAAAATAAATACGAGTGGCTTAAACAAATGTTTAGCTACAGAGAAAACTCCAGCAGTTAACTATTAACTGTCTGTACCACAAAACAAATCAGGTTTAATGGGCCAGGACAGAAACCCAAAAACAGCAGCTGGATAAACTCTCCAAACAAGCTGCTCTGCAGGTCAAGAGGAGATTTGCTGAACAGAGATGAATTCACACTTCCCAGCTTCAAGAACCAGTTTTAAGGGCCCAATAAAGTTTAAGTTTCCCATCAGCAACAACCACAGGGAGGAGGTGGAGCAAAGTCAACTGAATTCTTCCATTTTGTCCAGCTGTTCTCAAAATGGCATATTCTCAAGTCACTGCTCAGCCCTCAGATCTCATAATCTTACCCGTCATCGAGAAGGCCACAGTCTTGTCTGGGCAGAAGAGCAAAGCAGAAAAGACAAGGAAAGATAAAGGAGGGGAAAAAAAAAGAGCAGAGAGGAGGAGAAATGATGTGAGAGCAGAAGGAAGGAAGAGCAGGAGGAAGGACAAGCAGGGAGCACAGGCTGCCCAGCCCCCAACTGTGACCTGTTCTCTCTTAGCGCGATACTGGATCATCACTGGGCTGGCAGGACCTGCACACACTGACCTTAGAGCTGCAACCTCAAGCACCCAAGTCCTACAAATTGAAGTCTTTACATAACCAGGATTTTAAAAGCTTAGGGTTATGCAGATCTGATGTACAAGGAGGCATTTCAAGGTGCTAGCACTTGGATACACACAATGCTTGCACAGCTGAAGTGTCTGTACTTCCATGAGGGTCCATGTACCTGAGAGCTTTACAGGTTTTAACATTGTGCCAAATTTAAAGAAAAAAAAAAAAAAAAAAAGCCAAACCACCTTTGTCAAGATGTGAGTTGGGAGCTGAGCAGCTGCAACTGGAGCAGCTGCTCCATCTTCCAGGCAGTCACACTCCCAGTTCCACAGTCTGTGTTAAGACTCTGCTGAGTCACCACAGACCAAAGCCTGAAGTTCCCCTTCTGCCAACAGCCACAGACCTGAACTGCACCACAAACTCACTCACGGCCCTGGCAGCTGTTGACTGATTTCTCTAACAATACCAACAGCAATTCCCATGAGCTGCACACAAACAACTCCCACCCCCACACACAGGTTACTACTCCATTGTGTTCACAGAGCAATTGCTCCAGCAATACAAAGTGTTTCCTCCTCCCCAGTGTTTGTATCTGAGCTAAGTCCTTACAGCTCTCAGGAAAGATGAGGATAAAGCAAATAAATGACAGGAAAAGCCCCAGCATTGAGCAGTTGGACGCAGCAGTCAGGACAAGCAACTCCCACTGCAGGAACCAGCAGCTCCACAAGCCTGATCCCAGCAGGAAAGGCTTATGTTGTGCTGCAGGAGTTTATAATCTGTGTATAACAAACATAATTACAAGTATGACCTGAGGAGGAAGTTATTTATTTGTCTGCAAAAATTCCTCTGAGGCTTTTAAAAGTTACCTTGGCTCTCTCCAGCACTGTGTCCATTATTTTAGGATCTTAAGCTGCCACCTTCTACTTTATTTTTTTAGTTAGAGTTGAAAAACATCACTCATTTGATAAAACAAAATAAATAATGTGGTCCCATCACACTGCATGTGACATGCAAGAACACTTGAGGATCTCAGCAGTGTAAGTTTTGCAGGAGCAAAGACCTGGCAGAACCCTCTTACCGATTCCTGTGGAACGGGCGACCTATACTCAGAGAAGCAGCATTTGTTTTATATGATCCTGGTGTATTAAAGCCATTCACAAATCCACCGTTGGGAAACGGGGCCTGCAACAGACACAACAGTCTCAGTGGCTGAGCTACAAAGAGAACGTTTGCAGATTAATGATCAGCTTCAGCAGTTACTCATGGCTGTAATTTCACACTGGGCCATAGCATCTACTGTGGTGGACTCACTACTCCAGCCAAATCCCCACAGCTTCACAGTCTGCATCTGCTTTAGCAGAGTTCCCCCATTCCTGGAAAAGCTATGGGCTCTTCCAGTAACACAAGCTGCAGAATAATGGAATTTCACACCAAAAATTCCTTGAAATACATGGCAGCCAATGGCAAGACTGGCATCTCCTCTGACTGCTCTGACTGTTGCTTTATCAGGGCCGTGACATAAGTGTCATAAAACAGAAGGATCTGACCAAGAAACCTGGAACACCCACTCACCCTAGTGATTATTAACCAAATCATCCCTGATGGGCTGGGCTCCTCCTCCCCTTCTCACCAGCTGTTACTCACCAGTGGTGTCTCAAAGTAAGGTGCAGGATTTGGAGACCACGTCTGAGGCACGATGCTGTAAATCGAGTACTGCTGAGGGCTATATACAGGCTGCATAAACAGGGGGGAGGCAAACTGGGCTTGGGTCTGCACAGGCTGGGGATACACACTGGAATCCACGACCCGGTAACCATTCTTAGCAAAAAACGTGTTGATGGCTTTTATCCTGGCCTGCAAGACAGCAAATGGCACCATGCGTCAGCTGGGAGAAAAGGAGAACATGGAATCTTTCTTGCCTGCTGGAGGGATGTGAAAGTTCATTACTGTTTATGAATAAAAACTGATAAAATCAGTCCAGCTCCTATTCCCACAGCATGATAAGGGGAAGGACACACGTTGCTTTAGCTGGGTGATCTGTAAAACTGAAGATAAACGCAGGAACTGTCCAGACTCCAATCATGACAGCTCCTCTCACAGTACATGCCCTTTGCTCCAGCCTGCTTTGTGCAGCAGCCAGCTGAGCAAGGCTCACAGTGGCAGGAATCCCTCTCCTGAGCTCTGCAAACCCAGATTCTGGGGCAAGTGGAGAAGGGAAGCCAGCACAGGAATGTATTTCACCCCCCATGGGAAGCAGCGCTGTGAGTAACCAGCAGGCATTGAACTGTAATTTTTCAGAGCTCCCCATGACCTCGTTCACGTTTCCAGCCTCCAGAGCCAGAGTTATGGACTATCCCACTTCTGAGTCCTTGGTTCACCCCCCACAAATGGTCACCATCATCCAAACAACACAATTCAATCCCAACAGAAACAGCAGCTAAAGCAGCCTCACCATTACTGGCTTGCCCTGAAAGGTTTTCACTTCTTCCCTTAAGTATTTGAACGCCTGCAGATACAAAAAAAGATCAACATTAGAATATCTTGATAAAGTTGTACTTCCCAAAGGATGTTCCATGATTTAACACAAATGAGCAGTCATGTGCTTCCCTGTCAGCCCAGCTAAATTCAGTAACACTTCAAATTCAGGATTCTAGTGCCAGTCATGGCCGGAGAATGCCAAGGCAAGAGCCAGGCAAGGGAATTATAACCCCACAATCTCTCAACTTTGGTCTTATTAACCAGAATCTGCCAGTAATCTCTTAAAACAACAAAAAGGGGACCAGTAAATAAATATTTCTTTTAGCTACAGGAAGCACAAGTGCACTTTCCTGAGCAGGGGAAGGATGAAAGCTGGGGTGTCAGAGGAAGGCAGCCTTACCTGTTGCGCGTCTGTGTCGGACTGGAATGTAACGTACCAGTTGTTGTTGTGAGCAAACTCACAGCTTATCACCTTGGGGCAGTTCTCATTCTTGAACAGAGCCTTCACCTCCTGGGG
The DNA here is from genome assembly GCA_013397555.1 of Urocynchramus pylzowi. Classification (NCBI taxonomy): domain Eukaryota; kingdom Metazoa; phylum Chordata; class Aves; order Passeriformes; family Fringillidae; genus Urocynchramus; species Urocynchramus pylzowi. The sequence goes on along the minus strand of VZRH01005856.1, from coordinate 62,974 downwards.
AGAGAAGTTCAGGGCCCTTGTACAGTGAACACTAAAGTGACCCAAGTTTATGCTCCAGCTCCTCAGCTGCTGCTCCCCCCTGGCCAGGGATGTTTTCTTATTCCCCTGACCAAATTACCCCCTACCTGCTTCTTAACCCACAAATCCTAGTGCAGCCTCCTGGGCTCCCAAGATTAAACAGAGCAGCCACAGCTGGTAAGAAAATCAAGATGTGTGTAGACCTGGTGATATTTTCATATGAAACAGGTAGGAAAAGTGTGGCTTTAGATCAGCAGAGTCATGGAGACAACAATGATTCCATGAAATATTTCTAAGTCAAGACAATCTGACGGTTTTGCAATAATCAGATTGTAAAGAGAAGGACAAGCAGCTGCTCAGAGTTTGCATTAAAAGAACTTATTAAAAATGTTGGTAGACAAACACCATGTATTACAACTTTAAAAAACAAAGAACTAAATCATTCTGTTTGCCAAGTATCAGGAGGAATTTTATTATCCTCCCTCCTCGGGCATAATGAGCTCAGCTCACGCTGGGGCTCAATGAATGAGAAATGTTTAGCAACATTTCTTGCTGCCAAAACAACTGTCTCACTTCAAGTAAAGTTATTGCTGTGACAAAGTTTAGCCTGAATTCCAAGCTATGCCCCGGACTGATTTATTTTTGGATCTGAAAAGAAACCAGTTCAAACTTCCTTCCAGAAAAGCCGAGCTAGCTCAGCTTTGGTGGAAAAAAAGTTTACTTAAGAAGGTTGAAATATAGTAGTAAATAATGGGAAGGGATAATGACAATAAGTTTTTGTTTTGGCTATTTTGACAGTGCACCCAGGTGGAAAAAGTTACTGATGTGGTCTAGAAGAAAAATATCCGTGTTTAATCCAATTAAACACCAGCTGACCTTTTCCTGGTGCTGTCTGAAGCCCTGTTGAAAACACCTTCCAAAACCAGTAACAGTTATTTATTTCCTTTCTCTGTATTTACCTCTATAGGTGTAGTTTCAGGGATCTCACGGAGAATGATAATACATCGTTTGTGGTTTGGTCTGACTTTCTCCCCCCTTTCATCCACTTGTACCATAGGAGAAGCTGAAAATAAAGTATAAAATTTGGACATCTCAGCAGTAGCAGGCTCTCTCATGGAACTTGGAACAAAGAATGAGAATTCAGGAGTTTGGAACAGCCTCCTACTCAGTAAAGTTCCTGCCACCATTTACCAGAACAACAAACCATAACCAGCTCAGAGACTGCAACATCCCTGTGAAGAATGGAAGGATTCTTTGTGCTACTGATACAGATACCAAAGTCCCAGACTTACATCTCAAAACTTCAAGAATAAGGTCCATGTCCGTTGTCAGCTTCTTAATCCCTTCCATGTTGGCAATTGTCCATATTGGAACAAACTGATCACTGTCCATCTGAGACATTAAGTAGAGATCCTTTGAGAGATTCTCTCTAAAAAGATATAAAATTATTATTTGATAAAGATCCTGAACTTAGAAAAAACTCAAAACAAGAGGATAACTACAGGCTTAAATAAATATTCACCAGTACCATTCACAACCAAAACACCCTCAGATTTTCCCTCCTGGAACAAATCCCAGCAAATCAACACAAAGCAGAGTAAAATAATTTTAAAAACTTAATGAAGATCTGCCAAAGACTTCTGGTGCCACACAGTACATGATGTCAATGTCTTATGACTGTGGAGCACAGAAGTCATCCTCATCCAAGGACACAGCTGCACAGACAGGACTGAAACAGCTGGAATGTGCCACGGGGCTTCTACAGCACAATAGCAAATCTTGGTTTGTGTTTGTATCAAGATGATTGTACATATCAAGCCAAGCAGAGGGATGTTTGCCAGGATTTTAATAAAGGGTTTATACCATGCTGAGTTAACTGCACCTACCGAGAGAAGCAGAATTCAAGCTGTTTTCTCAAACATTCTCTAATGTCTTCTGTGGACACAGTGGAGCTGCCATCACCTGAAAGAGACCACATCCACCATCAGCTCCCACTTTCATGGCAGCAAAACCAGGCAAGGACACCTCTCATTGCAGAATACAAGAATGAATCCCTCTGGGTAGGACCAAGAGGAAAAGATCATCCAAGATGCTTGAAGACCCCCAGCCTACACACTCTCAAAATGACTCTGATCCCACTTTGCACCTGTTTGGCCACATGTTGAGGCCATACTGGAGCTTCTTGGATACACATGGACTTATCAGAGTTCTAACTTGGTCACACCACACTTAAGAGCAGCTCCAGGGGGGTTACAGACATTGACAGCAGCATTTGAACTTCAACACTCACCAGACACTTCATAGATTTGGTATCCCAGATCTTCAGTTGCCAGGACAATTCCATTTGCTGATGCCTCATCAACTCCTGTGCCATTCCTTGTGGCTTCACAGGATGGGGAATACATCACTTCATACTGCTTGCAGCTGTCCTCTGAGATCTCTATGTTACCTGGCAAAGGAACACACCAGCAACAGGAAAACTCCTGTCAGCTTCAGCATACTTCCCATTTGAAAAATTCTGGCTACCAACATTAAAACAAATACTCAAGAAAGCTGAACCTGAGAATGTCTAACCTTAGCCTGTATTTCTTAGACTTTGTGTTGGACAGAACTTTTACCTCTCCAATTTCAGGAAGACCTGGTTTGCACTAGGCTCTCAGGGAAACGTAAATAAAAGTAAATAAAGGATCCTGAAATTGATCCCCAAAATGGCAGAGAATCTAAAAACCAGTCCTTCCACATGAAATTTAAAATATTTAAGCGAGGTTTCTAAAAACAAGGGGTGAAAATTGCTTACACTGCCTCAATTGCTTCACTTTGTTATGAAGAGACAAACGAGTTTCTGTCAGGCAAAGCACAAAACCCAGCGCTCTCTCCTCACTTCTGCTGACTTACCAGAAACCTTTGACAAGGCCATACAAGCTGAATGTTCTCTTCTTTATCCCTAACTTTTACTAAACCATTTTGCAGGGAATCTTCTGCATCCTCTGCCATGCTTTGAGTCACCTTAGCTACACCCCGGATCAAGCCTGAGCCAAACAAGTGAAACCAGTCGAATCCTTAGTTCTGGATACTGCCTGTGTGGTAAGGATGGGAACGAGATTGCAGTGAACAGCCCGAATGGAAAGGAGTTAACCACAGGTACTGCACAGGGTCTGCTCCAGAACGAATGCTCCTGACAGTTCTCAGCAGCACCTCAGTTCCCCAGGACTGCAGGTGGCCCTCAGATCTCATTTTCCTGTTCACAGGGTCCAGTGGATGCTCAAGTGCAGCAATGTCATGAATCCATTTCTACACACTGAGCACCCTGCTCCCCTCTTAGCGCGTTACTCGGTCATCACCGGGCCCCCTGAATCCTGTTCCAGCAGAGCTCAGACACCTTCCTGAACCAGAGCCCACTGCTGAGACCCACCACCCTCACAAACCACCTGCTGCTTTCTCATCTTCCTTTCACACACACTGCTCCACCAGCACTGACAGCCTCAAGAACCACGACCCCTGTCCCAACACCTCACCCTCGGCTGGAGTCCCCTGGGCTGCTGCCGTCTCCTGCCACGTGTGCTCTGTGCCATTGGTGGGGGGCACGGCCTCACCACTGCCCTGGGGCACTTCTTGCCACACTTTTGCATTGGGGTTCAAGCCAGCACCTTTCGATGTTACCTGCTGAAGAGACCAGAACACTTTGGTTAGTGAGAGCAACCCAGAGAAGCCTCAGAAGTCAAGCCAGAAAATACAGGCGAATTTAGTGACTGTGTCTAGAGTTCCACATCTCAAGTGTCTACCCAGCTATTAAGCACCTATGTGATTTTTTTATTAATGAAAACAGGAAAATCCTTGGTATTTTCCAAGTATTTCGTTTCTACCTCCATTAGAAGTGTTGCCTTCAACCTCTCTTTATTGACATCCGACAACATCAGCGGAGGCAGCGGCTACTCGGCAAGGACTCTGGGAACTCATAAGCTTTTAAAGACTTGACTGTCATAATGCTCCAGTCCCCTTTCACCAGAAAGGGAAATTTTCCCTCCTCCAGACCCCTTCCTAGAAAGGAAGGTAAAAAAACATATGTCAAGGAGAAGAAACTGTATAACTTAACCGAATTAGTGACATCTGTACTAACCAAGCATCACCTGTGCTGTGCCAGGATTCCTCCTGAACTTACCTACCCCATTCCCCAGGAATCTTACACACATCAACAGACACTAATGATTTCCTTAGACTGGTAACCAAGGAGATTAAAGGTTTTGAATTGCCAAGACAAACTTACACATCATCCCAGCCTGCTGGGGAGAGAACAGGATCTTCTCACTTTGGGTCTGGGCAACAAGGACCATAATTAGAGTCAAAGGGTTACAAATGAAACAGACAAGAACTGCAAGACTCCAGCCTGGCACCTGACACAGAGAAACGCTCATTCCCACAGCACAAGACAGAGTCCTTCAAGGTCCCTCTCCCAGAGCTGTTCAAAGGCATTTGGGTGAGAAATCCAACAATCCAGCAGCAGCACGGAGGAGAAACATGGTTTCTGCTCCTTTCACACAGAGAAATAATAACTATAGTTACAGGGTAGTGAGTAAAACTACCCTTTTGTCAAAATTCTCCCTCCAAGATATCCCAACACCCCACAAGCAGCTATAACAGTTCCTCCAGCCACTGAACGATGCTCCACTTCACTGCTGCAATTTGCTGGACTTTAAAAGGTGAAAGCCATTAATCCAGCTCATATCCACAAACACACAGATAAGCAAGCTGGGTATGTTGGAGGCCAGGCTCCTGGATTCTGAAGTTAAGGAGTGGCTCACTACCAGGCCTCAAACACACAGCACAAGGATAAGGAAGCAGTTGCAATAGCTTTAGAGATAATTCCTCTGCCAAGGTCACACCTCGTGCCAGAGCTGTTTGCTGCAAGGACAAGCCCCAGCTCAGTAACAAGAAGCCTCCAAAAACTGGAGAAGTTCAAGACAACCGTGTGAGAAGCAAAACAAAGACCACGGTTTTTGCAAAGCTCTGAGATTCAAACCCCCCACGCACAACTGATTTAATCCACATAGCAACAGAGTCTTCCCCTCCCGTTAATCTTTGCCCAGGAGCAGAGCTGGAAACTGGAATAGTTCAGGGTGAAAGGACACACGTGTATTTCCCTTTGCAGATTTCAGAGTAGTTGTTCCCCAAAAAAACAACCTACAAAGCAAAACCCAGTAACCTGCTGCAACCACAGGCTCTGTCACTGCAGTTCAGTAGTTCCAAACTAAGTTCTGCTCAGCTTCTGGTCACTCCTGGGGCAGCATCACCTGCTCACATGGGCTCCTGCTCACGGACCCAGAGCCAGCAGTTCCTTGAACTTACTTCTCAACAAAGCAAAAAGAAACAAGACACATCCAGGAGATGATTCATTCTTTTCTAAAAATAAACTATGCCTCACTACCTACATCTCTAAGGGTAGCACTGAGCTCAGGCCTAAAGTAATTTGCAGGAATAAATGTGATAAAGCGAAACTGAAACACTTTGTTGTGGTTACTGCATTTCTGGAGGTGATTGGGACTAAAAGCAACTCTGATGAAGTGATGAACACAATGGCTGGGACACACACCTGGAACAGAGCGTGGGCCACTTCCCCTTGTGCTAGAAACAGTGAGCTGTAACAGCCCAGCAGGATGCAGCCCTGCTCTCACTCATCTCAACAGCAAAACCCCACGGACTGCAGAGGATAAAAAGTCCCTAATTTACATCAGCTTTTGGGAAATTCATGCTGCGCTCCATGAGCAAAATCACTCCATCCTGGCCAGCGGCTCTTCAGAAGAGAAGGCCAAAATATCAATTCTTGCTTATTTAACTGAGGCTACAAACACTGAGCCTGTGGGATTGGCTGCAGCATGATCCTCCCAGCTGCTATCGGGAACTTTCATGACGAGGTTAAAGCTTTACAGAGTGACAAAGGTTGGGAACACTCGCTGGGATCCACGAGCTGACAAAGCTCTCCTCCTCAGCACAGCTTCCCCTCTCGCTCACACTACTTCCAGCAAACGTGGGTCAAAGATTCTCCTCCAGCAACTCCTAAAAATTGGCTATTGAAGAAAATTCTCATCCTGAAACATAGCAAAGGATATTTTTCTTATTGTAATTACATCTAAATTACACTTAACCAGATTCAACGAAGCTAACAAAAATGCAGGCGCTCAAAAGTTTTAAAGCATTCGATTTTAATATTAATTCAAATTATTCTGCAACAAAGTCCTAACCCAGAGCTTGTGACAGATTTCCTGGAGTAGACAAACTCTCTGAAACAGAAACAAAGCAAAAATAATCCAGAAGAGAATTTAACCAAACTTGTGAGGGGAGAAACTAACCCTCTTCCAGAAATGGAAACGTAAGCAGATGGAAAAACCCCAAGGTCAGCAAAGCTGCGGGAGGCAGCTGACAGAAGCCTTGTGCTGGCTGGGGGACAGGCAGGTAGGGACCCTGAGGGGCTCAGACACGGCGTGATCACCTTCTCTGAGGGGAGCCACCATCACCTCCTCAGAGCTGATGCAGACACAGAGGCTGGAAAAGGAGAAGTTGGTGTCAAACCAACACACAGAACTCCTTCAGAGCTGCTGGCAGGTTTCAGGTAACAGTTCAGTGTTCTGGTAACTCCCAACCTCACAGTAACTTCAGTGATCACAGGAACATCCCTCCCACCAGGGGCTGCAGGGTTTTCAACTGGGGAGCCTCCTCCAGCCCTTGGAAAAGCCAAGGCACAGCTGTGCTGTCTGAAGGTGGTACCTGTGTCAGAGGGGTGTGAACAGGGGCAGTGGGGGGGTCACAGGAAGCCTCACCTGCTCAAGAGGGCCAACAACACTCAGTGCTTCCCACAGTCCTGGATTTCTAACCAGGAAACACCATGGGCAGCATTTCACCCACCTGAAACACACAGACTCCCATCTCCCCAATAAATTACAAATACACGGAATTACGAGCACATACCCATCTGAATGGAGCCCAGCAGCCATCATCAATTCCATTTCTCTCAATGCATCTATTAATATTCTCAATGCACCTAATTATTAATTGTTAACAGCACACAGATCCTGGCTTAGAGGGAGAAAAAAGGCCTGACCCAAACATAAATGTATGAAACAGCACGACCCTTATACAGCCCTTACAAAGCCATCACTGCAGAGATTTGGAACTAAAGGATGTTGAAGGAAACTCAATTCCCCCTCACACACTGTGAAGGGCTCAGCAGGATCACCACTTTTACACCTCAAGTAGGTCTAAAACAAACACTGACAGCTACAGCAACTCAGCCAATCCCCCTGAAAACCTTGAGACTTCCATCCATCCTCTGCCTTATTTTCCAGGCATCCCCAAAGATCCCCAGATAAAGCTGCTGTCTGCTCCCAAGCATCCAACTGCAGCATTCCATGACACCTAGCTCTGAGCTCCAAGTTCTCTGTCCTGGCAGTGAAAAGAAACCTTCAGAAAGTCCACATGGTCCTCAAGAACCCAAAATTAAATATTATTGAGGCTTCCAGAATGAAGATCACAGAAACTCCCAACACTATCAGAGGAAGAACAGAGTTGAGTTTGTGCTTTAGGACACCCTAAAATCTCAAAGTGCTGATGAGCTCCAGCTCCCATCTACACCACCAGCAGCAGCAGCAGCCATGTGCTCCCTGATACGCTCCAGCTCCCATCCACATCCCCATCCCTGCATTCCAGAACCTGCCACGGATGAGGCAGCTGCTCATGCCTCCCATCAGCCTCAGCAGTTCCTCTTCCAGCAGAACACAGCAACCCCTAATTCTCCAGCCCTGTCACGGTGTTCAGGACAACTTTTAGTCCTCCCCACGAAGCCAAGGGACATTCAGCTCGGAACTGAGGCGATCCACTCGAAAACCAGAAGGCGTTTCCTAAAGTGCTTTATTTAGAGGTTCCTAACCACGGAGCACATGCTGGTGTTTGTGTGTGAGCCCACCAGCACCATCTCACCCGTCACCCGAACAGAATCCCTGGGCAAACCCCCCGAGCTGAACCCTCTCGTGCACACACAGCCCAGCGCCCGCCCGGCTCCTCCGTTACTCCCCCGGCCCCGGCAGCTCCTTGTTCCGTGCACGTTGTGAGACAAAACTCGGTGCAAAGTTTATAGCGGCCACCCGGGTTCGTTCAGCAAAGGCTAAAACCGCTTCACCGAACCCCTGAAACGCCGTGAGCAGGTGAAGCCCCATCCCGGGCCACAGCGGACACGGCGCCCGCCCTCCTCGGTGACCTCCAGGGCCGGGCCGAGCCGCGCTCCTCGTCCCGCCCGGACCCGGCGCGCCGGAGAACGGCAAAAACCCCCCCTCCCGCGCCACAAACCACCCCCAGTGTTTAATTAACGCAATTAACGAGGCGCCGCGCTCGGGGCCGGCCCCGCGGGGCCGCCCCGCGTGTCGAGGGGCCGGGCCGGGCCCGCTCCTGGGAGGCCTCGGGG
>VZRH01005856.1:21050-45768 GCA_013397555.1 Urocynchramus pylzowi | reverse complement strand
CGCAGCTCTCGGCGGGTTCGTGGCCGCGGCTGGAGCGTGGTGCCCGCGGGTGGCCCGTTCCTGCGGCCACTTGTAATGAATAGGCCACTTGCACCTTGGGCGAGCGTTTGTCGGTTTTCCTTTCAGGATCTTTCCGCCCAGAGGGATTTATAGTCTGCTGTTAAACTCTTGGGTGAAGTTATTTGAGGTAGATTTCATGCACTGCGCTAGGTTGTGGCTCAATCATAGTCCTTCCCTTCCCTAACATCTGGCACACCTCTGGCATCCCTGTTTCCCTCTCCATCTCCTCTGGACTCTGTGCCACCTTCCCCAGAACCTGCTTCCATTGCAGCAGGCAGAATACTCATAGTCTTGTTTAAACCTTAATATGTATTTTCTGAAATTTCTCTGAATAAACCATTCAGAAGGAGCAGTGAAGAAAGCCCAGAGATACTTGAACACGCCAAAACTAAATGAATGAGAAAGTGCTAAGAATGTGGAATGGCGTAAAAATGTGGGAGTACAAGTTTCAAGGCATGTCAGAGTTCTGTTTTGTGTCATTTCTAGTGACTGAGAGTCCAGATAGGCTGCTTCTCTTTCCAGCTGAATGTCCCAGCAGCAGATACTGACTTTTTATAAAGAGATTTTTACCTAAACAGGCCAGATTAACTCACTGTACCTGTGGCTTTGATGGAGAATGGCAGGGAAACAGAAGAACTCAATAGGGAGAAGATGCAGCTCTGAACAGGGGTGGTTGGAGATGCAGTGGGATGCTCAGGCATCCAACCCAGGGTTATTTTCTGAACAATTGCATTCAGGTTTTTTTCTCAGTGTTTTACTGAGCTGTTCCTTCCATGTGTCAATGAGCACCTGTTCCTTGTGCCAGGGGAGCTCTGAATGCCCCGCTCCTGTTTCCTGGGCACAGCTGACTCTGCTCTGTGAAAGGCCATTTAAACTGCAGCAGGGCCTCAGGTGAGCTCCCTTTGGCTCAAGATTAGTCATAAAACAAAGTTCAAACTGTGGCATGACAGAGCTCATTCAGCATTGGTCTTTAACATGGACAGAATTCTTTCTGTGGGATTCTCCAGCAGTAAATTCTGTCTGTAATCTTTCTGTGTGTATTCTGAGGCTCCTGGAGATTGAGAGTGGGGGCTGCATTCTGCATCACAGAAATACTGGGTTTATTTGTGCATGCAATATGATTTTTAAAAAGGGAGAAGGTGGAAATGAGATCCTTTGTCTTTGTGGATGGTGATTTGTGCTGCTGTCAAAGGCCAGTCAAATGCAGAGCACTCTCAGTGCAGCCTGGATGGAGGTTTACAGGGGACTTGGTGATGCAGAAAGTGTTCAAAAAGGCAGGAATTTCAGAAAGTAACCCCAATTTGGGTTTCTCTTGCTGGTTGGAAGGGGCTCTGTGTGCCTTTCAGAGGCTGAGGCTGTAGGTAGCTGCACCTGGAAAGGCAACATTGATAAGTGGTTTCAATGTGTTTCAACATCCCCACAAAACCAGCGTCACTTGTTTGCAGCGATAGTTCAACCTGTGTGCCTGAAAACTCCACCAAAATCCCTGTTCTGATAGAACCTGTCCTGTCATGGCGTGCTGGTCTCTCTGGGACATCAGAGGAATTATGGAATGTGAGAGAAGCCCATTCTTCCTGGCTGCATCTCCCAGGACAGAGATGTGTTCACCTGTCAACTGTTCTGTCTCCAGGCAGGGAACAGCACTGGAAGAGCTTTTCTGTTCCCAGGGCTCCCATTCCAGCACTGGGAGCTGCCAGACTCTGCCTGTGCCCCTGAATTCTCCTGGACTGAGGTGTTGCAGAATCCCACATCTCTGTTGTTTCTGAGCAGGTGCATTCTGTACCTGTGAGGATTTCAGAAACGTTGTCTTTCTTCCCTTTGATTGGCTGTTTATGCCACCTTGTCTGAAGGTGTTTCTGTTTGTGTGTGGCCAGTTGTCCGGCAGACCTGGACTCACACTGGATCCAGAGTTCCGTGACTGTGCAAATCCGTTAAGGGAATTAATGGAAAATACAAGGAAGAGCTCAGCCTGCCTGCAGTTGGCATTGCAGGGTCAGTTCACGCCCTTGCCACAGGCATTGTGTGACATGGGACCAGGAATAAAAGAGGAAAAAAGGAAAGGCGTTCCCTACAGGCTTTATTTTTGTCTTATCAGAGAACTCGTTAAATTAATCTCCCCTCCTTTCCTCCTCCACAAAAGAAAACTATGTAAAAAATAAATGTGATATAGTCTTGTTGGCTTCTGTGGTGAAAAGTTGGACAAGATCTCTTCCCATTTCCAGGAAGATGGGATGGTTGAAGCTGTTTTTTAGGTAATTAATACTATTTAACTGATATTATGGCAACTACTGCAACAGGAGGAGCACAGCTGCCTCCATGAACACGAGACTTGTTTGAGCTCCCAGAGGAAACGCTGCTGCACTGAGAGTGAACACAAGAGTGAATGAAAAATGTTTGTATAGTAATTACATCCTCTTAGTTTCGTAACTCAAACCCTCTTACATAAATGCCAGCACATTTGGTTTGAAACCGGAACAAGCGAAGGCACTTTGGTGTTTTCTGGAGCTTCTGTGTGTGTGTGACACAGGACTGTCACTCTGGCATCCTCTGGTCACAGCTCTGTGTCCACAGCTCCCCATTGTGCCTGTGGCTTTATCAGGGCACCATCTCAATGGCATCTGCAGAGGAAATTATAACTGTTATCTGCTGCCTTTTTAAAGTCAGTTGATGGATGAGATCCTGAGGGGTTAGGATTGGTGGCACTGGGGTGCTGGGAGCAAATCACTTGGTGGAACTTCTTTTCTGCTCACAGTTCCTATTGCTGACACTGTTCCTTCCTCCTGAGCAGGGATTTGGGGAGATAAGATGGAGCCTTCCCCGTTCAATAGAAGGCAATGGACCTCCCAGTCTTTGAAAATCACTGCAAAAGAGCTTTCCCTGGTCAACAAGAACAAGTCCTCGGCCCTCGCAGAGAGGTTCTCCAAGTAAGTGCAGCGGGGCTGGGGAGCACCAGCTGTGTGTGTAGGTGACAGCTGGCACCTTGAGCAGGGACTGCTGCTCTCACAGTTGCTGTGCCCTGCACAGACACCCCAACAGTCCCACCCTGTGCCTGAGTGTTGTCCAAATGCTCCTGGAGCTCTGGCAGTCTTGGGACTGTGACCATTCCCTGAGGAGCCTTTCCAGTGCCTGACCACTCTGGGGGAAGAACCTTTTCCTGATGTCCAGCTTAAACCTCTCCTGACTTAAGTAGAAAAGGAATATTAAGCTTCCCTTTTCTCTGAGAGATGGATAAAGGGTTACACTCAAACAATAAATATCGTACACCCTTAGAAAGCTGAGTAGTAATAACCAATGCATTCCCTGGAAAAGCTTTTATTTCCTTAAGGAATTATATAGGCTTCAGCTGGGGTTTTCAATGGGATTTGGAGAACTGAGTCTGAGGCTCTTGCTTTAATAGTGTAACAAAGTTTTGGAGTGTTTGGATCTTGAGTGGGACAAACTTTATGGAATCTGCAGGAGAGGGACAGTTACACACCCACAGCTCCAGAGTTCCTCTGTGGAGCTCTGGCCCAGGGAGAAGCTGTTTGCTGTCACCACCTTGTTAAGGTAATTTATTCACTTGCTGAAGCTTGATTACAGAACCTGGTCATCTTGCTAAATGTTGATAATCCCTTGAAAAAGGCTTACTGGAAGTAATCCAAACTGCTATTCCTTAATCAAGTAGTGTCCCTCTACACAGGCAGGGTCAGTGCCTTGGAAAAACACAGACCTGCTCTCTGCCTTTGCCACCCTGATGCCCACAGGGAGGAGTGTGATGTTTAAGTGCTGTTAATTAAATATTTGTATGTGAAAACATTTTTCTCCATCCCACATAATCAGTTTTGTCAGGTCAGAGGCACAAAAGGCAACAGCAGAGATTCAAAAAGTGCCCCTGCTGGGCTGAGTCACAGAGCGAGGGCTGGGGCTCCTCAGTTGTCGTCTGTTTTCCAGGTGCTACTTGACTTTCATCTGTGTTCCTCTTTGTTTCTTCTTCCACTATTGATCCCTCTTCCTCCAGCATCACTTTCTCAGCACGTTGTGTTCAAATTTGGACCCTTTATAGTGCAGAGATGTGGGTTAGTGTGTTTGCACAGATTAAAGAGGAGCAACAGCCTGTAACACACTCACTGTTATATTCTGCTATGTCAAAAGCAGAATTCCACAGATAAGGGAAACAGAAACACCCTTTACCCAAGCAGACTCTGGGCTCCTTCTCTCTGAAAGGAGGAACTCTCCTTTAAAAATGGCAAAATTTGTCACCAATTTTCATTTTTCAAAGGCCAAGTGCAGTCACCTTGTGCAGCACAGTAACCAGTGAGGACTGTGCAGGGACTCACACCCAGCAGAGTGCAGATTGCTGGGAGTTTCCTACAGCTCCTTAAAGGACTTTGATTCATGATCCAGGGTGGCTTATCTCCAGAGGGCTGTGATGGCTCAGCTGCCCAGGAGGCAAATGCTGAATGGGGGCAGTTCCCAGCCCACAGAGTAAAATCCCCTGGCACTTACGGAGATTTTCGGCATGTGCCAAGCTGGAATTTGTTCTGGTTCAGCAGCTGCTGTATAAAGAGCTGAATTATTCCTGCAAGGGGGCACAGCAGACAGCTGGGTGGCGGAAACAATACAGCTATTCCAAGGTAAACTGTCTCTATTTGGGAATCGGAGTGCTCAGGGAATGAAAAGTATTAATGGGTGTTATTGTTGTCAACTGGATGACTGAAAATGTGTCTGTCACTTGGCTTTGTATTATTTGCTGCTGTTTGTCCAGCCTCTAGTTTTAGTTGATCAGGGGGGTGGGGGAAGAAAAATTTCAGCTGTCTTCAGGAGCATTCAGTATTCTGGTTAAAACTTGGGTTTTGTTTGTTTTTCACTCTCAAAGGTATCAGAAAGCTGCTGAAGAAGCCACTGCTGAGAAGAAGAGAAGTGTAAGTGTTTTGTATAAGTGTTTGCTTCCTTGGGAATGAGCACAGCTTGAAATCAGGATGGATCACCTGCATGAATATTGCTGTGACAGTTGATTTTTGGAATATCAAAATTGCTGCTGTGTATCCTACAGAAAACCTGGCTTAAACAGAGGGTTTGCTTTTGCTTCATGCCCCGTGCTTTTTCCTAGTGTGGAGGAAAGGAAAGGAAGTTTCTTGCCCAAAGCTGTGTTGAATCACCAATTCTCTCCTAAGCAAAAGGCAAAATGAGTTAACCACAAGCCAGGAATACCCTTCTCCTGTTCTTAGCTGGAGGCACTTGTGTGGTGCCTCTTCCTTTCTTAACTAAATTTAAAAGTGCTTAAAAGGAGTCTCCAAGCCTCCCTGAAATCCAAGATGTGTCTTTGAGAGCTGTAGGATCTTCTCTGAAGTGACTTCCAGGGCTGCAAATGCCCCTGGATGAGGCAGCACCAACCTTTTTGGCTCTGTTACAGCCCCACATTCCCTCCTGTAGCCTCCATTGCACTCAGGTGTTCAGAGGTCAGGGAACCTTGGCTGACAAAGGTTGCAGGGCTTTGTCCTGGTCCTCAGGGTAATTTGTATTTTAAAGCAATGCCACTATTTTCAGGATCTATAGGAAAGTTGCTGCCTTGATTTCTCTAATGCTTGGGGAGCCACTCTTTGCTGTTTGAGATATAGGTGGGATAAAATAAGCATTCTAAAAATGACTTTTCAGTCTTAAATTTTCTTCAGTGCTTGTGTCTGTCAATCTTCCTGTGATCAGGGAACAGGCAAGTCTCAAGCAGGAGGGACTTGTGTTAGGAAACGTGCTGGGATTCTGGAGGTGTTCCCACAGAAACCTGCCACACAATTCTCAATATTTCTGTTCCATTAAAACACTTCCCTTACAATTCTAATACTTTCTTTTCAATACAGTCAGCAAACACACTGATTTTTTTTTTTTTTGAAGTGTAAGTAGATTCAAGTCAATTTGCAAAGCAGCATTCAAAATGTGACCAGAAGAGTAATAGGGTGAGAGACTTAAATCCCAATATAGCCACTAATGCCAGTTAATTCCTGTAAGCCTGGCAGCCCTGCTCCACTTGCAATGAGTTTGGAGTGGTCTCCAAAGGGAGAGACAGGAAACATGCAATGGTGGCAGGTATTGGGTTGGAATGGCTCAAACATGGGCTGGGCTGTTGCTCTGGGGAGAGGGAAGTGCTCGGAGCAGGAGTGGGCTGGGGAGCAGCTGGATGGGAGGTGATGCTGCTCCGGGTGTTCCCTTGGGGGTGAGGCAGTGCCAGTGACTCGTGTGTGTGTCCCTAGGGTGCTTTCAATGGGTTGAGTGAAATAGAATAAAAATCCCAGCAAGTTACTGGTTATTTTTAAACTGGAGAAGAAGGATGTTTGTTGTGGGTGCTTGGCTTAAGCTTTGGCTGTGTGGTGTAAAATCCTGGGCAGGTCTCTGGGAACTGAAGTGTTGCAGAAACAGTTAACTCCTAGGATTTAATGGTTTCTGAGAGCGAATTTGTAGCTTTTGGAAGGCCTGATAGCTGTTGTCTTCTGAAGACTCTGCAGCATTTGGCACACCAGCCATCTCCTATGGCCGCTTGTGCTCCCGTTTCCTTGTTCTGGGACTGGAGACCCTCCTTGTGTGGATTTGAGTCCCATTTCCTTCATATGTGGATTCAGGTCTTTTGTGTGGCATTTAACTCCTGGGGTTTGACTCCCTTTTGCCTTATAAGGCCATTCCTGTTTGCTCACTTCCTGCCTTACTCCTGACTTTTCTCTTCTCCCCCCTCCTTCCTTCCCTATCCTGGATGCTTTCTCCATGTGGCACAGCTGTAACTATTCACAGCTGGCCGGGAGCGGGGATCGGTGCTGAGCTTCCTCCTGCATGGAAAGGAAGTGCTTCGGAGAGCTGCAATTAACTCCTTGCTCTTTGCAGAACACAGAAAACCTGCCCGCTCACTTCACCAGGGGGAATCTGAGCGTGCTGAAGAAGAAGTGGGAGAATCCTGTGCTGGGAGCGGAGTCTGGGAAGGAAACGGTCCGGAGCAGCTGCGCTGAGGTGAGACACAAGGTCGGGACCGGCCGCGCCCCTTCGCCATCCCCGGGGGCTGGAGCTGCCCCTGGCCATCCGCAGTGTCCCGCTGGTGACAGCACAGAGCCCCACAGCCACTCCCGGGAGGGTGGCAGCATGGAAAACTGTGTGAGAGAGCCCCGTGAAATGGAAAAGCCCGAAGGCAGCGAGAGGTCGGAGTCTCCGGGGAGGATCGAGAAGTACAACGTGCCCCTGACCAAGCTCAAGATGATGTTCGAGAAGGGTGAAGCCCCTCAGCCCAAGGTAAGGATCTGTCCCTCCCAATCTTGGAGAAATTAAAGCTGCTGCCTCCGCGGCATCAGGAAAATCCCGGGAGGGAGTGGCTCCAGCTATTGACTCTGCAAATATTGTGTTCATTGTTTCAGTGGAAACAGAACATCGTGGGGTTAGTAAATTACTCGAGCCGCGCGAGTATGTGCGTGGTGCTCGGAGTTGTGGCAGCTCGTGATTGCTCGTTGGAGTAAAGTGAATTTGCTTTTGATAGGGTTTAGTGGAAGAGGGGGAAATAAGTATGGAATTTACTAAGTTTTGTAAAGTAACTTGGGATTGTTTGTGTCTCGTGTGAAGATTACAGCGAGTTATGCAAATGTGGATTGTATAAAATGCATATGTAGGTATTTACGTATTTTTTTAATACATGAAAGAGTAAGGAAGCTTGAAGTGAGCTCAGCAATCAGAACTGTTGCAGTCGAGATGAAGCACTAAGAAATGAGAGTTTTTGATATCTGTGTCGGTATGAGTCGCACAAACTCACACACACACACATAGTGAAATACTCCCATCCTTTTCCTCGTTCTTCCCTCATCTTTGTGTCTAACAAAATGTTTCTTATCGAAAAAAATCTCACTGAGGGAAAACGAAGCCGAGATGGCCAGAGCAGCTCCTGCCCTCACTAGTTTTGACTTGCAAATGCTCAGGGCTCGCATTTTTCTTCCAACTGCTCATGAAATCTGATCCCGCATGTGGACTGCAGCCGGCGTGTCCCGGGGGGAATTGCTTAACTCCAAAATGAGTTGCATATGCTGGGGACTTGCAACACAGTCCCGAGGCCTCGATGCTGGTGGATTTTCTAGTTTTCTCATAGTTTCCTCTCCTCCTGGCTTTGTTTTACTGCGACTGGTTTTCTTGAAGTATTGACTGAAACGAACACATTTTGGATAAAAGTTGTTTCCATATGTAACAATTTAGGGCTCAGAGGAGCAACTCGGTGTTAAAGGGAATTTTGGGTCTGTGTGAAGTCATTTCACAACTTGAATTTTTGGAGTCTTTGTCATGGTATGAGAGCTGCCCCTGACAGACCTTCCCTGAACCCTTGCTGTAGGATTAGTCACTCAGAATTCCCCAGGAATTCTGCAGATGGGCTTCCAGTAACTTTATCTCAGCCTGGGGAATAAATTGTTTTGGAGTTGAGTGAATCTGAAACTGATAGTTTGTCAAGTTTAGCAATTCAAACACTGTTGAAAACCAACTGGACCCAGTAAACACCATCCAGGAGGCACAAAACTGGTCAGGTTTGGTTCAAAATCCCTATTCCAAGTTAATCTGTTACAGTAGAAGGGAAAATGAGTGTTCTGAAGTTCAGATGTGTGGGGGAGAGGGGGCGTGTTTGGAATTCCATTCCTGTTCTGGGAATTGATCTGTGATGGGAGGATTGGGTGGGTCAGTGCAGAGAAGGGTGCTGTGGGGACCCAGGTGTGGCTCAGTGAGGTGGGAGCCACGAC
This sequence comes from Urocynchramus pylzowi, assembly GCA_013397555.1. Lineage (NCBI taxonomy): Eukaryota > Metazoa > Chordata > Aves > Passeriformes > Fringillidae > Urocynchramus > Urocynchramus pylzowi. The sequence goes on along the minus strand of VZRH01005856.1, from coordinate 36,985 downwards.
AGCACTGCAGCTCTGCAGTTGCCTCTCCCATTTATTTCCTGTGCTTTTTCCTGAGCGAGGCTTCATGGAACCGTTTTGGTGGAAAATTCCTTTCTGTCATTGAGTCCAACTGTAAATTCAGCTGAGAGATGGCAGTTTTCCTTGGACTTTACTGAAGACTTGATGTGTTGGTGTTGTCAGAGCTTTGCTGGCAAAACCTGTGTGTGAATTAGGCAGCACCAGGCTGGAGGCTCGTGGCAGTGCTGATAAATCAACTTCCATGGCTGCTGGGCAGGTCTGGGGCAGGGATCCAGGTCAGAGCCTGGATTTCCTGATTCCATCTCCCACTCTAAACAAACCTACTCTCATTTTCAGGATTATAAGTAAAATTTCATCATTTATTCACTCAGATTTTGCTCTGTCTTTGCAGTAGGTAGGAGGCTGATCTTTTATTGCATTTTCATGGAAACAAACTGCTCTAATCCCATTAGGGGCAGGCACGGCAGCCTGGATTGGTTCAGCACTAAGCAAAGACTGGAGCTGATAAAAGACCTGATGTTCAAAGGATTCTTCCTGTAAGTGATAGTGAGAGGACACCCAGGGGGAGGAGGATCAGATCTCCAACATTTCTGAAAAAGTTGTCTCTAGGCTGGTTTGTGTTTTTCCTTGAAGGCAAAACCTGGCTGTGGTGTGTAGGTGACCTCGTGGCAGGGTCATGTCTGACACAGGTGGTTTGTAATGAAATAGGTGTAACTTTGATTTGGGTTTTTGCCCAACTCTGTGCCCCAGGCGAAGCTTTACCTTTGCTCACGGTGCTTCTGCACTTGCCCAAGTCTGAGAACTTGGGGCTTTCCACACACGAGGAATATTTGTCTCCTTTCCAAAGCAGCAGAAGCTGTGCCCTGGGAATTGAGGCCCAGCCACAGAGTGACAAATCCCTCAGGGGGCTTCCTCCATGTGGGAGGAGTTACCTTCCATGAGCCATGATCCTGCTGATTCCCTGCAGTTGGTCAGTCCATCAGTTGTAATGTGGAAAGTCCTTCATCTTCTCTGTTAAACATTTCTTTTCCTTTTACTCTTTTTTTTTTCCCCAAGATGTTGCTATAAAACCTACACGTTTGTAGGATATTTGTAGATTTACTGAACAATCCCTGACCTCTAAAGCTTTTGTATTCTGGTTGTTGGGATTTTTACTCTGTGTTCTGCAGCTCACCCACAGAAAAACACCAGGTGAAGTTGTAACACCTGCAGATGTGAGGTGGCAAAGGGTAGGAGGAGGAGAAGCTGGCAGGGCTCTGGAGTGGTGCTCTTGGAGCAGTTTAGCTGCTTCTGCTGATTGAACTTTTCCTGATGGACCCTTTGGACCCCAAATTTCTGAGTTGCAAGAACCCCAGACTCATGGGCTGGGGGTGATGTCAAAGGTGACATTGACTGAATAATCAGCTAAAAATAGTTTTCATGGAATGAGGGACCTGCAAGTCTTTACAAGTGTGCAGGCACTCCCAGACCTGAGCCTATTGGTCAGTGCAAGACTTGTCAGAGCTAAAGCTCTTTTCCAGTAAGAAAAGTTACCGAAGTCTTAAACCACAGAAATAGAAACTATTTCCCGTGCTAATGGAAAATGAGGTTTTCCAGCTGCATTTTCCTTTCCTGGTGAAGTTGCTGTTTGTATGGAAAGCAGCCTGATTTTTCACAGTGATTATCTTACACTGCAGTTCTGCAAAAATAAAACTTTGGAATTTCCTTCAGTTTGGTGACCAGCAAATAAGAAAGCCTTTGGAACTGAGGGGGAATGTGTGGTTGGAGCATCTTGCCAAACCTGCCCTTTTCTCTACATTAGCTTCAATCTGAATTTCCAACTGTGATTTAACTCTTCCTAGAGAGAGAAAGGTCCAGCACCTTCTAGGATTTTGTAGACTGACTTTCAGCTGTGAATGCATTCTACCTTGATGGAGTCCAGTTTAACTCTGTGCTCGACAACTTTTATCAAAGCTGCAGAAATCCATTTTTGTGCTTTCTTTTGTTGAGATTTAGATTTAGGGAGTTGGTCTCAACAAATAAGAATAAAATCTGATTGAGGCAGCCAGAGCATCTGTGTGCTGCTACCAGGACACCCTGTCCAGCTCTGCAGCAGAGAGTGATTATCCTGGAGATCTGAGAATATTTATCTCTAACACTCCTGCTTAAGCTTCAGCCTTATCAGATCTAGTTAGGGAATTACTTGGTACTGAATGCATGAACTATCCACATCAAAACAAATAATTCTAGGTAACTTTTATAACAATACTATTAATTCTTTTTTCTGTGGCTGAAAATGAATGCAGATTTTGAATAAGTGGTCCCTTGCATCCTTTTTCTGATTTTAAGTCTTCATACAATGACCATGACTATTGGCTTCAACAGAAATTGCATGAAATGCAAAAATCTAGACTGAAGTTTTGTATATGTAGTGGGGAACTAACTAAAAATCTGATCTTTGTGGTCCTTTTCAACCAAGAGATCTTCCAAAGGGCACCGACTGACCTCTTCAAGAAAGTGTTTCCCAGGTGACAGAGGGTCAGGTACTCTGTGATCAAACTTTATATTGGTTAAATAAGATGTTACCTGCTAGACTTGTTTATTCCAGTAAAGCAGATTTGCTAGTGACACCTGTGCCTCTTAAGGGATTACCCAGAGCAATCCCTGTGTGTCCAGGCAGCTGATGGGAGGGTCTGTCCCTGGCAGGGCCCCCGGGAGCCGCGGAGGGCGGCCGTGGGCAGGAGGATTTCGGAGAACAGCCTCTCCTTGGAGGACTGCGATGCCGCCCAAGGAGAGAGGAGCCACAGCACAGCAGGTCAGGAAACCTCAGGGCTGCGGTTTGGGTGGGTTGGTTTGGGGTTTTTTTTCCTAAGAGATAAATCTACTTTATACAATACAAGAGAAATTTCCCTGGAGGTGTCCAAGGAACAGCTGGACGTGGCACTCGGTGCTCTGGTCCGGGTGACAAGGTGGGGATCAGTCAGAGGTTGGACTTGCTGGTCTTGGAGGGCTTTTCCAATCTCAAGGATTCTATGAAATAACTTTTGCCTTTCCAAAATGGAAGGAAGTCCATCAGCATCCCATTTAATTAGTGAAGCCTTGCTGGGAGTTTTAAATCATTTCACTCTTAAGCATGGGAAACCAAGGCACAGGGAATAACCAACAAATTAAAGAATATAGCCCATTCTTTCCTGTGTCTCAATCCTAGAATTAGTTCTAATAGTCAAGGTAATTTAGGAAGAAGTGAACAGTCAATGTTCTTTCAATTGCTTCAATCCTCATCCCTCCTATCCTGGCCAGACACAGGGAGCTACTGTGAGCTTTGGCTTAAACAAAACTATGTATTTTTATCTGTTTGGAGACCTCTTTCTAGCAAACCATTTGCAATCTTTTGGGGTTTCCACCAATGGCTGGCACAGCTGCAGCTGTTCCCTTGGGTCTCACTCCTTAGTGATACACATTGTGTCCTTGCTGGCATGATCCTGGAGAGAAGGGCAATGTGTTTATTCTCCCTAAAAAGGATCTTAGTGAGTGTTCTGAGAGTTATCTGGTATTCATGTTTGGTTTTTTTTACCAGGGTATCTTGTAGAGACCAGTCCAGGACTCAGCCCAGACAAGGCAGAGACCAGGAGGAACCTGGACATGCCCCGTTTGTCAGAGACATCAATAAAGGACAGGCTGGCCAAGTACCAGGCAGCTGTGTCCAAGCAGGGCAGTTCCTCAGGCATCATTCCCATGGTAAGTCTTGGTTTGTGTGGAAGTGAATTTTTGTCCCAGCCTGAGACTGGAAAGAAGATCTTATGGAAACCAGGCTGCTTGAGAGTAATGCCATTCTTTTTGGGAAAATAACTGTGTCCATAGGAGTAATTTCTGATGGAGAGTTGCCTCTACATACTGCAGGAAGAAATAAGTATATTTGCATCTTCCTGGAATAATGTTGAAAATTTTCCAAGGAATTAATTGCTGGCACCCTGACTGAGGTCCTTCTGAAGAATAGTTGACATTCTTTTTCTTTCTGAGTGTCTGTAGCTCTCTACATGTTTGTTTTTGTTTAAAAAAAAACTCAATTCTATGGTGTCTAGCAGCTCTAAGCTGTGGGAAACTGAGGCACAATGAGATGAAGTGACTTTGTGTCACACAGTGCTCAGAACTTGGATCTCTTGGCCTGCAGCTTTGGGATCTCTTTTTTCCTCACTTTTTATCTCCCTTCAGGATTTCTCACCACTCTCTGAATCCAATTAGACTCTTGCAGTGAATGAACCTCTGCCTGTTTTGCAAATATTTGACCAGGAGCTGAACAATTAATGAAGTGTTACAGCTGAGGAGGTTTCAGGAATCTCAGCTTTTGTTAAAAACTGCTTAGGTACATTTGCTGGAAGTTTCTGATACTTTTGTTGAATGATGGAAACTTATATTGCTCAAGTATTACTTTTATTAACCAGAGTAATAGATTTGAAAAGAAAAGGCCTTTTTAAGTTGGGAAACTTGCCCTGGAAATGAGAGCCCAAAGTGCTGGTTCTCCCTCAGAGGAGAGCCTGCTTTCCAGCAGTCTCTGTGGAGAGCCAAGGGCTTCTTCCGAGCTCAAATGATTGCTGAATTTCATCTGCACATGGGTCAGATTCCCCAGCTGTGGGAGAAGGGTCAGAAAACCTTCCCTGCATGAATGGAAAGTCCTTGCAGCCACTGCAACAAATCTGATTAACCTAATTGCCCATTTCTGCCTTCTGTGCCTTGCCTGGACTCATTTCCTGATGCCTTTTCCAGTTTGGGGCTCAGTGGTGGCTGAGTCACTAAATTCTGTCCTGATGGCAAGAGATTTGCCATTCCTCCAGAGGCTCCTGTTTGCAACCCCCCAAGGCACTTGGTTTTGTGTCAGTCCAGCCTGATGCTCTCAGGGTGCCCCATTTGGGCACAATCTCTTCCCAATTTGACCTGGCATGTGGATGAGGGCAGTGTGAGATGGAGCAGACAGGGGCTCCTGAGGCCAGTGCTTGCCAACAGCAGCCCTAACCTTGGGATCTTCTCCTTCCCTGCTGGCAAAGCAGCCAGGGCTTTTTTGCTGTGGAAGTGTGGTGTTTGTGCTGCCCTCCTCACACCTGGGCTACAAAGGAAAGCCAGACTCTCTTGGGAGCAACTTTTTTAGGGCATTGTGGTGTAATAAGGCCTGGATTAAACCTGATGGATACTTGGTTTGAGTAGGGATGAGGAACAATCAGTTCTGTGTGTTGGGAGGGAAAGGTGCTGGACAGCAGATACAGAGATCTAAGCATTAAAATTCCAACATCTGGTACAAACCTCTTGGATGTGGTTGGTTTTGTGGAGATTTGTTTCCCAGTGCAGGAAGATGCTGGGGCTGGCATGTGGCTCTTCCTCTTTCATGTCACAGAGAAGATGCCTTGTGAAAAGCACGAGGCTTCCAATGATCTTGTGTCCTGTGGTAATGAAAGAAACACGAGGTTTCACTGGATTTTATTGGTTGTAAAGTTTGAAAGATCCTTCTGTGAAAATCTTAAGTCAGTCTATGAAGAACAAAAGTCTCAGGAAAACAGAGTCAGGGTTTTGACTAGAATTGAAGCAAAGGTGGGATTTGCTTTTATGCCATCTTGATTGAGCAATTACACTGTAGTTTATGCAGTGCTTGTCTGGAAATACTTGTCATTCCAAGTGAAAAGTTAACCTTTCTCAAAAAGGAAGATGTGGATTGAGCAGGGAATACTTAGGAGTTGATTTTAAACAGGAATTTGGAAGAAAAGGGTTGCTCAGGAAAACACTGACATTACCTCCTTAGAACACAGTAAAATTCTACAGCCCAATCCTGTTCCCTCATTAGAATATGTCAGTTAACAAGTGTCTGTGCATGGCCCTTATCTTATGGCCCTTCCTTCAATTATCACTCCACATACTAGAAAAACAGTTTTTAAAACATTTCAAGAAAAATAGAAAGCAAGTATTTTCTTAGGGGAAAAGAACCTGTCACCTTTCCAGTGCTTTGTCCTATAGAGTGAGATTCAAGCCAGTGAGAGTGAACTCAAGAATTACAAATCTGGGCAGAAGGAGAATATGGCACCAATTGAGGACTCCAGTTCCTGTCAGGATGGGGAGAAGGTAAGATGTCCATGCTGGTGGAGATCCAGGGCTTCATTTTAAGTGGAACTGGCTGTGGAAGCACAGCTGATACATTGGTTCCATGTTCCACATGCCATCTGGGAATTGAACGTGAGCAGCTGATGCAGATTAGTTACATGCTGCAAAATTCCTGTTTAAGTTGCTCTTTTTAGACTGTCTCTAAGTGTCTGTGGAGGAGAATGTCTAGAGATTAAGTTTTCTGGGAGAGTTTTTCTCTCTTGGTAGCTTTGTTTTATGGTGGGTTTTTTATATACAAAAAAATCCACACCAGTTAAAAAAACCCCATGAGCAGCTTTGTATGGCCCAAGTTAAAGGAGTTTGTCACTGTTTCTTCTGCATTTAGAGGCTAAATTTTAGGGTAACTGAGAATGGCAGTTTGGGTTTGTTCCTGGTTTTGAGCTCCAGCTATAAATTGAGACTCTGTGAATTGGACTTGAGCATTTGTTCCCTGAACTGGGGACAGCAGACGGGATAAAAGTAGCTGAATAATAATTGGGGTACTGTGTACTCCATCCAGGCTGAACACGTGGCAGCTTAATGCCAGGAGGGCTTTTAGAGCTTTTCAGCCTTCCTTGGGCAAGGGGCCAAATCTTTGCTTTCAGCTGTTCCTCAGAGACAGCTGAGCAGCTTCATGTCTGACTGGTCGAGGCTGCTTCCTGCTCCAAGGTGAGTTAATTAAAAGAGCACCTGTTAAATCAGAATATCTCCCTGTTGTGAATGGAAGATTTGAATAAAATTTCTTGTATTCAGCTGTAATTGCAGAGTTACTTGTGGAGGTGTCCAGGTGCAATGAGAACCTGAATAGAGCATTGTTTGGGAGCCAGGATTGTCCTTTGGAAGGGACGTGGGGAACTTGGAAATGAGCCTAATTGAAACTGCTTGTCGTTAATGTCAGAAATGGGAATCCTCTGGCAAAAAGGAAACAAAAGACACTTCACTCTGTCATTTTTCACACTGCACCTGTGGCACATTCAGTAGCCAGACATGTGTGACTTCAGCAGCCTCAGAACACATTCATGCTCTGCCCAGGACACTGGGGTACAGTTCTGGTTTCAGCAGACCAGAGGATGTTCATACATGTAACCTGCCTCCTCGTTACCTCATTAATTTACAAATTTCAGTTGCTTGCAATGGACTTTTCAATCATTAAGGTGAATTAGTGATGATTTGCAGTTAATCTTGTTACAGTACTTTAGTTCCTCAGTGTAGCTACTTAAAACTATTTGATTTTAATACCAATAGTGCCAAGTTTAATAAAGAGTTATACATCAAGATCTTTATCTGTAGCAGGTCTTGTTCATGGTTGCATCTGATGATCTTAAAGGTCTTTTCCAAACTAAACAATGCTATGATTCTGTTTAGTATTTGAAACTGGTTTAGATCCATAGATCCAACTCCTCTAGTTTTTAAATTTTTTTAAATTACTAATTTGTTTCTGAAGGAGGATGAACAAGGAAGATCCAGCATGTTTGTCCCAACCTTGGAACAAGCTTATGGTTCAACAAAAGCTTTTTTTTAAATTCAGGTGTTCAAAACAAAATTTTTTTTTTTTTTTTTTTTCCCAAGAGCACAGTCTCGTCTGAATGTCTGAATGTCAGAGATTGCTCAAATGTTGGAGGGAGCCACAAGATTTTCAGTAAATGTGATGTTTGGGGTCAAGGGATTTGTAAGTGAGAAAACCTGGGAGGAACCTCAGCAAATCAACAAAGATTTCTGAAGATTAGTAAAGGTGTACAAGGAAACAGAAATCTGATGTTTGTATGTGTGAAGCCTGTGAGGGTGTCTCCTTGTAGCAAGGACTCTCTTGACATTCAGCTGGACCCTTTTGTGCCTCAAAAGCAACTCCTTTCTGAGCCATTCAGTCTCTCCCTGTCGCCGTGCTCAAACTGCCTGGTGCCTTCCTGGGGCCATGACTGTTCAGATCTCAGAAGGTCAGAGGTTCTCATTGTCTCATTTTTTCTCTTGCAGGTTTCTGTAGGTGAGAACAGCTTGTCTTTGCACTCTGGTCTGCTGGAGGATGGCCATGGTGAGCCCTGTCAAATGATTAATTAATAAAAACTGTCTTGTACTAAAAATCTGTCCTGTGCCTAACACAGATTTAATAAGAATTTCTTTCATGTTTAGAAGTTCATTTGTAGCTGTAATTTTAAAGCATTTATAACTCCTTTTGCCCTGATTGAACAATTTTAAGTGTAGCTCCCTCACATTTAACTGGAACTGAGACTCTGATGGGTCTGGTGAGCATAAGCTGCCCACAGTTTAAAGCCATTGTAATTGCCTTTTCTCCCTCCTCTGCTCCCTCAGCTGGACAGTCAGAGGGTGAGGCAGAAGCTCAGAAACCTGTCAGCTCAAAGCAGCAGAACCTTGGTGCTAAAGCAGCTGGGCAGACAGAGGCCTCCCCACCGAAAGCCGTGAAGGTAACGCAGCTCTTCAGTCTCAAACCTGGTGAAGGTTAAAACCAACTGAGGGCCCTGTTTAATACTGAAAAGCCTAAATGTGCTTAAGCATAAAGGTCTGGCAGTGCATCAAAACCTGCCCTGTCCTCATCAGAGTGTGATTGTGAGGGCACTTTAATTCAGGGTGGAAAAGCACCTCAAAGCAGTCAGGTTTTTTCCAGAGACTGGGTGGGATTTGCTTGTCTCTGTTACACCCCTGTAACAGAGATTGCTTCTCTTCAGTGTGGCTTCAGTGTGGCAGAGGGGCTCGAGCAGGGGATGGTCTCAGGGCTTGTCTGTGCTCCTGGAGAGGGGCTCTGAGGTCCTGGTACTGATCTCCAGAGCCTTTAGCAGGCTGAGATTGGGCTTTGCTCCTCTTCCAGCTGTTCCCAAGGTAACTACAACTGGTGGTAACTTTATAGTGCGGGTACTGTGGTGCCTGACTCTATAAAAATCAGGTTTGGCTTTCTGAGTAATGAGTCTTTGATGTTATAGTTTCTTTAGGGAGTGATAAAGCAGATGGAGAACTTTGGTTCAGGGATGTATTTGCTAATCTGATTAGATAACAAATGGCAGCACTGGACGTTTTGGTCAGGCTGTACTTGGTCATCACATGTGTTGTCTGGGGTTGGGATGCTGATTCCCCAGGCTGCCACACACTTCCTGGCTCACTCCTAAGGAAACAACTGGGCTTTTGTTGTTTTCCCCATCTTTGGGAGGAACAGCTCTGGGCTCAAGAGACTGGGGAGATCTGGCTTTCCAGTGTGCAAGGGAGAAATGCCAGTATGGGAAATTTGAGCTGCCAGTGAGAGTTGTGTGATCCTAGTCTGTGACACAAAACCTGCATGTCCTGGTGCTCCCTGCTCTCTCTTGATATTATCAAAAACCATTTTAGCCTTTTGCCCAGTTACTGCTTTAGATGCTGCACTGTGGGAGATAGAAGCTTCTGTTTATTCATGCAAGGTTCCTATTTGTCTCTTCCAGCTTCTGTCTCCTGTTCTTGGTTCCTAACCTCTCCTCCTGCCTTCTGCTTCTCTCCTAATGTGAGCTCAACTCTCAGCTTTCTCTCAAGTCCTTTTTATAATTATTGGGCCTCATCTTCCTCCTGTAGCTCCTATTTGTAGTATCCTGGAAAGGAATTTGTCTCTTCACAGCCCAAAACACCTCTCCACAGACATAGGGCTCATTGTATGCAAGTAAGTCCCTCTCCTTGGATGGGGATGTGATTGCAGAAGCATGTGCCAGCACTGTTGTGTCACCGTGCAAAACTGAGCTTTCAGGGAGAAAACTTTTCAATGGGCAAGCAAATTGTTGCTGCCTTGCTCTATGTGGCAAGCACAGGTGATTAAATTTTTGTTTGCATTAGTAAATCTCATTTTTTTGAGATTTTGTTTAGTGACTCAAGATGCAGAGTTTTGGCAGCACCTAGAAACTGGATTCTTTTTCAAAAGGAATTCTAAATTTTGTTAGTGAAGCTGTTATCATCAGAACCTTAATCTACTGTAACTTCAAGCAATGCCTGGAAACCCTGAAATACATATTAAAATGGAATTAAATTGGCAGCAAACTTTATGGTTGTGACAAAGTGACTTGAGCTGGCTCCATCTTCAGCAATCTGCCCTTACATGCTGGAACTTTCATTCCTAACCATTGTTTCTAGACTGTTATAAATAAGTTTCTGTGATTATGTCTTCCTGTGACCTTCCTGCTTTTTCTTTAGCCATCAGATTTTTCCGTAAAGCTTTTTGTAAGTTTGTAGCAGGTAATTCTTTGCCAAGGAAAAGCCACACTTACAAGTATGTCTGAGCAAACCCTGGAGTGGAGGCTGGGCTGCTAAATCACTTGTAATCAACATGCAGCCTCAAAATGCCAATGTTGTGTTATTTAATTTATCCTGTAAAGTGTCCTCCCCATTGGCCCGTGTTAATAGATTCCAAGAAGTAAATGGCATCCACTGACCTTTTCTCATGGACAATGTTCTTGCTTCCTTGATGCAGTCTGAAAACAAACCTGTGAGCATTGCTGCACAGCAGTGACACTTGACTCCTCAGTGCTTAAGTTTATCCTTGCCCTAAACCCTCAGGAAATTCAGTAAGCACATAAGAATTTTAGCTGTTTAACCTCAAAGCTCTGCTCACTTGGAATCTGGAGCAAGTTTGGGGGGCTGTGAATCCTGAAACCTGAGTGTGGTTTCTTTGGGATAGAGCTGGAATTGTTTACAAGTGAAGCCAGGAGTGTTTCCTGCTGTTGTATTGGTGCTGAGGCTATTTCCTCCTCTTTGAAAGAAAAGATTTAACAAAAATGGGTCATTTCAAACCATTGGGCAGCCTGTTTCCCTACTTTCCTCTCCCATCCTGTACCTTTTGAGGCTATTTCAACTCTTCTGGTGGACAGTGTCCCTGACCGTGGCAGGGGATTGGAACTAGATGATCTTCAAGGTCCTTTCCAACCCAAACCATTTCAAGACTCTCTTTCTCTGCACTATTTTTATTATTTTGGTAAGTCTCATACTGATTGTAATCAACTGAAATGCTTCATCATTCTCCTATCAATAAAAGAAGGTTGCAGGAAAGGATGAGGCAGCTTTGAGGGACAGGCTCAGTTCTAGTGCTCTCATTGTTCTTTCCCAACCATTGCTCAGCATGTGGTGCTTCAGCTGTGGGATTCACTGGGGTGAAATCTTGGTTCCCTGTCAAGCCACAGCAATCCCGTGGGCCTGTCATAGCTTCTCGCTGCCCACCAGACCCTGCTGCACCATAATTAGAGAAAGTGAACTCTCTGCAGTTCTTGAGAGTTCAGGAAGCTGTGCATGAACCCATGCCAAGTCCCCAGCGGTTGATGTGTTTTCCAGTTAACAAACTTTCTCTTCCCCTTGTAGAAATTCCAGTTGCCAATGAAGGAAACCTGTGTTGGGTGTCAGAAGACTGTGTACCCCATGGAAAGGCTCTTTGCCAACCAGCAGGTGTTTCACATCAGCTGCTTCCGCTGTTCCTATTGCAACAGCAAACTCAGGTATGTGCACTGCTCCCTTGGCTGCCCTCTGGGAAGTGAATTTTCCTGTCACAGCTGAGGAAGGTGCTGCTCAGGCCTAGCTGAGCTGGAAGTCACCATAAACCAGTGATTTGTGTAGGAGAGGTAACACAGGCCTACTTCCGCCAGTGCCTGGTGCACTTGATGCCATTTTTAAACTCTTAATGTAATTTTATGTGGGGAAAAATAGAATGGCCAGCTTTGTAAAGAATTCCTAGAAAGAGCCATGCAAACCTTGAGGGCTGTAAACTTGTTTTTCTGAACATGTGGAAGACTGAAATTGAATCTCTTCTGTAACACAACTGAACCAGATGCTGGTGTTGGTGGCCCTGAGCTCTAATGTTTGATCTGTGTTTCCCGAACAGCCTCGGGACGTACGCGTCTCTGCGTGGGAACATCTACTGCAAGCCTCACTTCAATCAGCTCTTCAAGTCCAAAGGCAATTATGATGAGGGCTTTGGACACAAGCAGCATAAGGAATTGTGGGCAGGTAAAACTGAATGTGAAGAATCCCCGGAGAAAACCGTCCATGGTGTGAATTCACCAGAAACTCCACAAAGCCCAGGAGTAGAGGATGCCCCGATTGCAAAAGTGGGAGTTCTGGCAGCAACTATGGAAGCAAAAGCTTCAGCTGTGCCTGAAAGGGAAGAAAGACCAGCAGAAACAAAAAAGCTCAGGATTGCCTGGCCACCTCCATCTGACCAAAGTATCCAAGGAAGTGCCTTAGATGAGGGCATCAAAGTACTCAAACCCAAGTGGCCTCCAGAAGAAGAGATTTCTAAGCCAGATGTGCAGGAGGATGTGGATCTGGATCTCAAAAAGTTAAGAAGATCTTCCTCGCTGAAGGAGCGAAGTCGCCCCTTTACAGTTGCAGCCTCATTTAGAACAGTATCTGTTAAAGGCCATAAAACAGAGAATTCACCTTCTCCTTCCAAGGAAGAGAGAGACACATTGAAAAGGAGTGAGGAACTGGAGAGAGAGGTGGTTGTAGAGAAAAAGCAAAAGGAGAAGAAGGCTGAGCATAGGAACATCCAGAACGCCGGGGAGAAAAATGTGGAGGAAGAATGGGAATTGTCTGGTGTCAAAACAGCAGAGCACAACGTTGTAGAGAATGGCCAGATGAATGCAGACACAGATGAGGAAGAACATGCTGCAGAGGAGCCAGAAATTCCAAAGGAAGAACTCCTCGAACCAAATTCTCCTAAACATTCCAGCTTAGCCAATGTTGTGACCGCTAAGGAATCATCTCCAAACCAGAATCGCAAATCCCAAGACGTTGGTTTTTGGGAGGGTGAAGACATGGAAGATCTGTCCGTGGAAGAACAGATCAAAAGGAATCGCTACTATGAAGATGATGATGATGAATAAATTGGCCTTTTATTAGAAAACTTGCTGCAAGGTGCTGGGCCTTTTGAAATGGGTATTTTTAGCTTTAACAAACAGCTCTCCTGGATGAAGTGATGCTGCACTGCACATCAGCATTAAGGGAATCTACGTACAAATTATCTCAGCTAGAAAACTCTGGAAGCCTGCAAATTCTTTAGGTGCATGGAACAAGTGTCTGGCTGTGGGATGGCTTCAGCAGGTAGTGTCTGTCCCCAGCATGAGAACAGAGCTGTTCTCTGTCTTATCCCTCTGAGCTTCAATAGGTATTTCACTAACAATTTATGGAATTCCACTGTACTTGCCGTGCTGGTGTGGGACAGGGCCTCTGGAACACACCACCCGTACCACTACAAATGCTACTGCAGTGCTTAGGGACCAACTTCAAAGGGACTTTCTGGCCTGCTTTAAAATGGTCACTTAATGCACTTTAATACATGGAAAGGGCACAACTGGGCTTTTTTTTTTAATAATGAAAGCATTTTTGTGTGTAGTGTCCAACAACTAAAGCATCCAAACTGAGTGCAATGTGAATTTCTGTCTCAAACCTGCCTGTGATCAGTTGAGGAGTCCCTGCACAACTGGAATGGTGCCTGTTGCTGGACCATGTGTATTTCAGTGCTATCCCAGGAGCTGTGCTGGCTGCCAGGTCTCTGCAAAAGACAAGTGAACACTTTGGAGCAGCCCTGCAGGGCATTACTTCTGCATGTCACACGCATTTGAAGTGGAGTTTTTTGTTTGTTTTGTTGTCATTTCTTTTTTTACTTGGAGTTCGTCATCATTTTAAACTGCAGATAAGATTTTTAAGGCCTTTTGACAACTCTGAAATCCTACTTTTATCAAGCTGCCATAAATCTTTTCCTTACAGCTGTGAAATTGTGCTGCATTGCAGAAATCTCTGGAATCAGTGACACTTTCCGATTGCCAGTGTTGAAGATCAGAACATTTTTTAACTTGACTTCATTTATTTTACAAATAATAAAATCTTGAATGGGGGGAGGAGGAGGCCCTTTTTTTTTATTAGCTTTTATTTGTACTGTATTCTCAAGAGAATTAGATCTTAATGATTCTTGAGGTGTAAAATATTCTGCTTTCTTAACAGTTCTGCTAACGACAAAACCTTCAATAAAGTTTGGGTCATTTCCATTATAACTGCAGTCTGGATTCATCTTGTTTCACAAAGAGGCAGTGTTTAAAGGGTCATAGAATTGTCATGGAATCATGGAATGGTTTGGGTTGGAGGGGACCTAAACCTCATCACATTCCACCCCCTGCCATGGCAGGGACACCTCCCACTGTCCCAGGTTGCTCCAAGCCCTGACCAACCTGGCCTTAGGCACTTCCAGGGATGAGGCATCCTCTGGGAAATCTATTCCAATGACCTACCACCCTCACAGAGAGGATTTCCTTCCCAAAATCCCCTCTAACCCTGCCCTCTGGCAGTTGAAAGCCACTGCCCCTAGTCCTGGCACTCCAGGTCTCTCTCCTTCTCAGCTGCAGCTCCTTCNCCAGGTTGCTCCAAGCCCTGACCAACCTGGCCTTAGGCACTTCCAGGGATGAGGCATCCTCTGGGAAATCTATTCCAATGACCTACCACCCTCACAGAGAGGATTTCCTTCCCAAAATCCCCTCTAACCCTGCCCTCTGGCAGTTGAAAGCCACTGCCCCTAGTCCTGGCACTCCAGGTCTCTCTCCTTCTCTTCTGCAGCTCCTTCAGGGACTGGAAGGCCACAATGAGGTCACCCTAAATCGTCTCTTCCAGGCTGAAGAATCCCAATTTTCACAGCAGAGCTGCTCCAACCCTCTGATCCTCCTGGTGTCTCCCCTGGCCTCACTCCAGCAGCTCCACATCCTCCCTATGCTGGGCCCCAGGGCTGGGGGCAGCTCTGCAGGTGGGCTCTCACCTGAGCAGGGCAGAGGAGCAGACCCCCCCCTCTGCTGCCCGTGCTGGGGACCCAGCCCAGGCTCGGGGGGTTCCTGGGGCATGTCCAGCACCTCAAACCCTTCTCCCCAGGGCTGCTCTCCACCTATAAAAACAGAGAGAAAAGATGGGTGATTTCCCAGTGCTCCTACTAGAAGGCAGCTCGGGCTGGCTCTGGTGCCCCACTAGGTGACACTGTGTGTCCGTGGTTTGCTGCTCGACTCAAATGAGCAGTTTCTGCTCTCAGATTGAAGAGGGATTAGAACAGGACTGGCAAAAGGAATAAGGACATGCAGGGATTTTTCACTTCCCTTTCTGGCTCCAGGTGGCTCTCGAGGGCAGCTGAGGACAACTGAGGGTTTTTTCCCCCTTCCTATCAGCTGCTTTTTATTTAAGTCATTGTCACTGAAGCCTGAGATGGGTTTGGTTGGAAGAGAGTGGGATAAGAGCCAGAAGCAATGCAGTGAACATTCTGCAGCAGCATGAGGAAACGTGTATGACATGGATATTGGGAAGAAGGGAAAAGCCTGCTGCCTAGCTGGAAGGTGTTAGCAGTTTCACAACCTACTGCTCATTTTCCTTTCTTTTAAATGGAGAAGTAAGGCTTGCTCTGTACAGAGGAAAAACTAAAAAGCCTGATGTGCAAACCCAAGCTGCTTTCTGTCACCTTTCTCTGTTCCTAACAAAATCCATTTAGTATCAGATTTCCTCAAATTGCTAAGCAATCAGAGATCTCTCTGACTGGAAATTGTGCTATTTGAAAAGGGAGGGAAGATTATTTGTCGTGGACTTGGATTTATGGAATATGCCAACTGCTTGTTTCTAAGGAAACGCAATTGAATTTTACTGTGTCTTCCCGGTTACGTGATACTGAAGCAATACTGGCTGCACTTACCAGAGACTTTAATCAGAAAATCATTAATTCTAGTTAAATCTGAAGCATCTGTGAGTCTCTGACATACAGGGGCCCGCATCCAACTGAACATCTTCAAGGAGAAATTAGCACATTGGGTACTTCTAAATAGTCATTGATTAAAAAAAAA
>VZRH01005856.1:0-19846 GCA_013397555.1 Urocynchramus pylzowi | reverse complement strand
GGTCTGGGAGCCCCCGCAGCCTACGGGGCCTCCGCGAGGCCCTTCGTGCGTGAAAAGGGGACATTGTGTAATCCCGGGAATCTGTCGCGGGAGTCGTGTCAGTCGCGACATGTACAAGCCCGTGGGGCTCTACTGCCCTGGGTCTGGATAACGAGAGGCCCTTCCAGTCCGGCGGTGCTGAGGTAGTGCCAAGAAAAATCCCATGTTTTATATAGGAATTCACTTTTACTCCTGCTCCTGCCCAGAACCTCGCTGGGGTGACGGGCAGAGCTGGCGGCTGCTGCTGCTGCTGCTCCGCACTTGGCTTCCGTGTGCGCTTTATTGTACTTTCCCTGAGTTCCTGGATGAGGAAATAGGGCTCGTTCACATGGCCTGTTGTATTATTAAATACTCGGTGGCTCTCCCTCGTCTCAGGCACGATGGATGTGAGTGTGGATCTTCATCTCTGCCCATAAACAGGTGTACTACGGGATTCCTCATTTACCTGGGCATCCGTAAACGTGTGAACTCAGCCCTGGGGCACAGGTAGATCCGTGTGTGGTGAGGATCTGCCACAGCCACACGCAGTGTGTGGGTGGCAGAGATATTAATTAGTAAAGCGGCTTACTTAGGAAACCCTTAGGTGAAACGGACCAAGACACCCTCTATTGCTGTGCAGGTAGTTCATTAAACATTGATTTAATCTTAAATTTGTGCCTTGAAAGGGCAGAAGTTGGCCAGGTTGGATGGACTTGGAGCAGTGTGGATGAGTGGAAAGTGTCTCTGCCCATGGCAGGGGGTGGGACTGGGTGAGCTTTAAGGTCCTTTCCAACCCAAACCATTCCATGATTCCATAAGTATTTCTAAGCATGAAAAAGGCTGCAGGACTTAAGTGAGCGGGAATTGAGTTGGGTTTTTTCTGTGGGTTTCCTTCAAGAAATGTGAATTTTCCTGAGCTTTCAGAAATTAAGAAGAGGTGGTTGGGATGAAGTAAAAAAATGGCAAATATGGAGGAAAATGAAGCAGGTCAGCAGAGAGGTGACAAACTTGAGAGGCTCTATTTTCTCCATGCTGTCTTTCTGCCCTTAGGAAAAAAAGGCTTCAAAAACCAGTGCAGAGAACCCAAGAACACACGTGGCACTGCCCAAATCCCATCTCCGCTTGATGTGCAGCTGGTCCTGGCCAAACCTTGGTACTTGCCAGGACATAAGGAAAGGAGGTTGTGAGACACAATGAAAAGGATATTGTAGTGAGGTCCCTGGTCCAGCTGTCAGTCTGGGGATGAGGTGCAGAATATTCTCTTTTCCTGGAGTTGTTGGGGAAGATGCTCTACACCTGATGGCACAGTGCTCCAGGCAGTGTTTACTTTGTACTGATAATGTCTCCTTGGTTTATGAAATTTCTTTTGTGGTGTTAATTTAGTGTGGAGTCAAATGATGATTTAACTCCTGAGCCTGCAGAGCAGAGCTTAGAGGCCAAGGTCTGTTTCCTGAGGGGGTTGTTCCTGATCTCAGCTGTGTCTCGGTGGTGTCCCAAAGTGAAAGCAGATTGTCACAGCCCATCTCAGGCAGTTTCTAGTGTGTTTATTTTAAAAGTACATATCTTTGAATAAACTCCTTTCTGTTTCTTCCAGCCACTTTGAACATGTCATAAAAGTTCAGCTTTGTCTCAATAAACTCCTGTGGTGCATTTATCCCAATTCAGGCTTTGATTGTGTCAAATGTCTCTCTTGACACACATTTCACAGTTGGACTTGGTGACTCAGAATGTGAATTACAGACTCGTGCAGCTCTTTTGGTTGAGCTGCTTCTTTTCTCTCTCCTTTTGCAGCTCCTCACTGTGAGGAAGTACTTTGTGCTACAGCACGGACACATTTCTGTTAGTTAGAATTCCACTAAAAACTACCTTTTACATCATGACATGGACAAAATAATCATTAGTTTGTCTGTCTGTGGGCAGTTTATGACTGTAGGGGTGAGGCAGGACTCATAGAGGAAGGTAAAGACAGTGGAAAGTGGGAGGGTGAGGATTTTTGCCTTGTCAGCAAAAAGGAAAACTTCTGCCCATAAATTTAGCTTTATATTTTTTATCCTTGATTATCCTTTTCAATATTTCTCCTTGCACATCTTGTCCCACTGCAAGCAAACAAACAAACAAAAAAAAAAATCCCAGGTATCTTCAAAAACCTGAATGTGCTGTGTTTCTAGCTGCACTGGAGTGCTCTTTGGAACCAGATGTGGTTGTCACTGGACAGATCTGAGGAAGGATCTGCAGCTTGTGTTCCAGCTGGGGAGGGGGAGAAAAAGGTGGTTTGAGATGTTACTTAATCAGGTCTATTATGGAATGAGGTGGTTAAATCTTAACACAGCAAAATTGAGAGATTATGGAAATAAAAACTCAGAGTGCATATTCAATAAATCTTACTTGGGAGATTGTTCTTCCTTTAAGAGCTGTAATAAGGAGTCACCAGCCAAACTGGAATGTTCATAAAGAAAGATTCTGCCTTTTTGTGGAGCACAACCTGCCTGAGAACTATTTGTTCTAACATATGAGTCTGTGGACTTGAAAATTGGTTATAAAATCAGTGTGTGTTAACAACTAGTGTGAAAGAGGTGGCTGATAGGCTGGGGTGTGAGCTGATCCCTGTTGATAAAGGTTTAATAGAAGTGTTCATGTGATGAGAATTTCTTGCTGAAAGGTGTGGCAGTAAGTTGACCTTGGGTATAGTTTGTTGCCGTTGAGATTTTTATAAAATCATAAAATCATTTAGATTAAAAGGGACCTTCCAAGGCCACCTCATCCAATCCTCTCCTCAAAGCAAGGCCAGTGTTCAGGCAACTCAGGTTGCCCATGGAGTTCAATTCAGTTTGAATATCCCCAAGAATGGAAATTCTGCTGTCTGGGCAGTATTTTTTCCTATTTTGGGAGTTGTGCAGAACTTTGTCACTGTGGAATTCAGTGCAAAACACATCTGAAAACCTGCTCTGGGACCAAAAATTTGAAGTGCCACAGCAGTTTGAAGTGTGAGTTTGCCTTGCTGAGTTTACCTAAATGGCAGGTCAGCTTGGGATTTTCCTGTCTGAGCAGGGGATTCACCACTCACTTTATATTCCACCTGCAAGTTCACATGTGAACTTCTGTGCTTCACTTGTGGTATATCCTGTAGGAAAGCAGAGTATAAAGATATTTAATACTTGATATTTTTTACATTTTTGTGGGGGTCTTGCCAAATGTTTCATAACAGCAGGACAGGATTTCTGGCTGGTGGTCTGGATTATGGCGGAAGCTGTGAGCCTTTGGAGCCAAGCTCAAAGGAAATCACTCCTTCCTTTTTTATTTTTTAATTATTTTTTTAAGCTGTGGGCGTTGAAATGTAGTTTAGCATGTCCAGGGACAGGAGGAGGGCTGGGAAGGGTCTGGAGCACGAGGAGAGGCTGAGGGAGCTGGGAAAGGGGCTCAGCCTGGGGAAAAGGAGGCTCAGGGGGGACCTTCTGGCTCTGCACAATTCCTGACAGGAGGGTCGGGTTGGGCACCTGGAGGAATTTCTTCATGGAAAGGTGGTCAGGCCTTGGCAGGGGCTGCCCAGGGAGGTTTGGAGTCCCCATCCCTGGAGCAGTCCAAGGACGTGGCACTCGCTGCCACAGCTGGGACTCCGTGATCCTGGAGGGATTTTTAACCTCACAGATCCTGGATGGAGACAGAGGAAGGACTGGGGCAGACAGGGAAGCCTGGGCCCACAGTGTCTGTTGTTTGTTTAGTGTTTTCTGAGAGCTGGGTGTTCCTTTGGGATCAGTCACAAGCTGATCTGTAATTCCTCAAGGGAAAACTCCACGACCTGGGACTGTTCTTAAACACAGCCACAGATATTTGTTCCTGAAGCACTAAGCGAGTATTCCCGAGAATAATTGCTGTTGGAGCACTTAGAGCCACGATTCTCCTGAAGTTTAATCTTTCCTTTCAAATGCAAGGAGAAAGTGTAACAATTGTGGTCGGAAAAAGCAGCATTTTCTACTTGGTGGCACTGGGAGGCTCCTAAATATGGGTAATTTCAGCTTAGCTCTCTCTGAAACAATCTCTCTGTGAAAGCAAAATGGTTTTAATGGTTCAAATGTTGTGTCCTTTTCAAAATCGGGTTTGAAAAACAGGTTCTTCCTCAAAATAACTGATTAAAGATACTAAATTTTGCTCCTTTAACCCCACCAACAGGAGAGGAACAATTCACATGTCAGGTAATGCAGACATTTCCTTGGAACCCTGAGCCATTCTGACACAAACGTGCAGCAAAACCTGGTCATTTTGGACATGTTTATATTCGTTTTAGTTGCAAATCCAGGCTTGTTTCCAGTCTGTGCTATAAAATCCAGGAAGAGTTAAATCAGTTTGAAATACACAGAGCACATGGGATGGATGAGATCCCAAGATCAGGGATCTTTGACTGAGGGACTTGCATCTTCCTGTCTGTCCTGAAGGAAACAAGCCACTTTATTTTTTCCCCCCAAAAAAGTTACTTTTAGGACTGTGCCACTTGAACTTCCCTTTTTTCTGAGCTATGTGACATCAAGGCCTATTTTGGAAACAAGATGCTTTGTTTTAGGGCTTCATCTCCAGCATTTCTGTTCACAGCAGACTGCTATCAGTCTATTGTTTTATTGCTGAGGAATGAGACTCTCCCTGGGGAACACATTCAGATCCTTACAAACCAAGGGCATTAAGATTTAATTTTTCATTCGGGTGTGCACAGTATGTGCTGTCTGCAGTTACCATATGGACTAATAAAAGAAATTTCTTCACCTGGCAAGTGGTGGAATGGAGATTTCAAAAGCTTTTTCGCCAGGTTTTGCAGTTGGTGACAAATCCAGGTCCTTGTGATTCAGGCAGAGGAAGGAAATAAATATCTTGTTTTAATCCAGCTCTTTCTGGGCAATTCTTGCAGGTTTATTGCCAAGCCATGTGCCATAAACCTTGGCATTCAGGACAGTGGACCTCACAGAGCCCAGCCCAATGCAATTTTAGAGAAAGTGTTTACATCCATCACTAAGGTGAGTCACGCTTCAAATTCCTCCTCCATTCCAAAGGGAATGGAGGCCTGGAAGTGTCTCAGGGGGGCTTTTGCTTCACTTTTCTGGACTGAGATGCACATTTCACACTCTGCATCCACAAGTGGGCTCCTTCTGGTTTTACTTTGCCTCTGGCACGTCCTTCTGGTAGCAAAGTAAATTCACTGTATGGCTGAGCCATGGTTTTGTGCACAGAAGAATCCTCTTTGGGATACAAAAGTTCCCCTGATAGACAGGCCTGAGCTGCTTCCTTTAGTTCCCTGCCCTTGGTCCAAGTTGTACAGTGGGGATTCTTGGTTTAACAAGAGATTTCCCAGCATCTTCCACTTTTATTGGGAAAGTGTTCCTCTTTTTCTGAAGCTCAGTTCCTTTTCTGATTTTATTGGTTTTGTTGTGAATGTCTTCCTCTCATTTTTGCCATTTACTGTAAGCTTGGACAGCAGTTGTCAGTGGAAGGGGATTATTCAGGGAGGTGTTCAGTCAGTGAAGGATGTCCTGATGAAGGGCAGGACATTTAATGGTGGCAGGAGGTGTTTCTTTGGGTTGTTTCCTTCTTTCCCTTAAGCTCACAGGCCTGCAGCACTACAGAATCACAGATTCCCACTGTATTTTATCCAATGTTGAATAAGTGCAGTAGATTTTCATTAAAGATAATGAAAGTGAAGGTTTTCTGTTGAGATTTGGTGATGCTGAACCTCATCTACTGGAGCAGATAAAGGGAAATTCTATAAAAACCTCAAAAAACTTGCCTTGTGGGAACATTAAAGTTTTGAGGTATTTGGAATGATACGTGAACTGAAAAATCCCCAGAATCTGATGCCCTTTGTTGGGAGAACTTTAATGCAGGGGATGTCCTTGAAATTAATGTTTAGAAAACCTGGGAGGTCACAGGCTGTGCAGAATTTGTCTGGCTTATGAAACCTTTAACTGTCCCAGTGTGCTGTGGGGTTTGGAGAGTCAGGCTGGGGGTGGCCCTGGTGCAGGGGAAGGATTTCACTGCTGCTCTGAGCTGGGAGCTCTGAATTCCCCTTGGAGGCAGTTGCTTTCCCAACCATTAAATCCCAAGAAAGTGCTGAGAGATGTGGTGTGATGGATTGACAGGACAGTCATGGTCTCAACAGTGAAAATCAAATTCCTCTGATTTTGATTTTCAGCTGGACGAACTGATGATTTTTTATTAAATCAACATTCTGCATAGCTTTTGTGGTTGGTATGTAACTCAAATAGTAAAATGTGTTTATCATCTTTCAGTGTTAGAGCTCCCTGGCAGAGCTGGTCTGAATTATCTCACTCCTGGGCCATTGTAGAGGGAGCTACCAGGTTTGGTTCACTTTGATAAATCCATTTGTGTTCATTCAGACAGGTGGAGAACAGGGATATATTATATCTGTATTTGTTACGGAAGTATTGCAGTCTTCAAATATATTTCCATTTATAAGCTTTGATAACAGAAATAACACAATTTCTACAGTGCCCTTATGGAATATACAAATATCTACTGTGTTAAAACAACTGTTACTTTAAAGTTTCCCTGTCCTTGCTGTGAGTAGCAAACCTTAAAGATCTTTAGCTTTGCTCCTGAGTTCTGGGCTGTTTGAATTGATGTGCAGCTTTAACGTAGAACGAGACACTTTAACAACTCCTCCCGCCAAATTAACAGACAGAACAGTCACATTCTTTGTCTTAATGTGCTGTCAACTGATGAAATAGGTGAGGAAATGCTCAACCAAAACCATTCAGAGTAATTAAGTAATTAGTGGCTTATGAAGGTTAAACCTGAACGACCATTTGTGGCAATGGGTTCTTGCTTCCGGACTCTGTGGTCCCTTCCTGGTGTGTTTTTTGTTATCTGTGCATTATTTCTGTCCTAGTGCAGGACTGAAAGTAGCTTGAGGAGTGGGAGAAATGACATTTGTTTCATTTTCCTTCAGTCTCCAGATGGAAAAAGGTTAGAAGGCTTGTCCAAGCAGCTGGACTGGGATGTCCGAAAGATCCAGCGCTGGTTTCGGCATCGGAGGAACCAGGACAAACCCACCACCCTCACTAAATTTTGTGAGAGCATGTATGTTTGTGCAGAGGGGCTTCATCTTAGAGCTCTAGCTGGGCCTGGGGGCAGCTGCTCTGCCAGACCAGGGCCAAAATTCCTGTACAAGCAAACGAGGGCAGTTGAAGGAAGTTTTAGAATTCTAAAATGTTTTGTGGGCATGCCTGAGAGAGCAGAACCAGGTACAGGTGTCAGTGCTGGGCAGCTTTAGACACTGGGCCAGGTCCTTTGTGGCACTTGAGGGTGTCTGTGTGTCCATGTCTGTGTGTCCATGTCCATGCCTTTGTGTCCATGTGTCTGTGTCTATGTCTGTCCGTGTGTCTGTGTCCATGTCTCTGTGTCCACGTGTCCCTGTCTGCATGTCCCTGTCTCTCTTTTCTTTCTTCACTCCATTCTTTGTTCCCTGTTCCCTCCAAGCTCCTGCAGTTTTCTCTGTAGTGCAGTAGAACCTCAGTATTTTTTCCTGACTTGTTTCTCCTCTGCTGGTTTCTTTCCTTTCCAGTAACTTTCAATTCTTCCCCCAGTATGGTTTTGTCTACCTAAAGCCACAAGGTAAGAGGGAAAAATAACATACATTAGGATACCTCTGAGTGACAACAGCTTTGCTTGTAGTTATCTTGTCTCTTAAATATGGAATGATGCATGTTCACCTGAGTTTCAAACTTGGCTGTTGATGCAAACCCATGTGTGGTGTGAAAACTCTTCAGTAGGTTTATGTTACCTGAAATGTTTAGAAATGAAGGTGGATGAAAGCTTTTCAGGTGTCAAATTTTGTCAGATTTTTCCCAATTATTTCAATTAATTTTACAAATGCTAACCAAAAGCTGATTCTATGTCCTAAGTTTATTTTTTACTTCTTTTTCCAGGTGGAGATTTACATTTTATTTCAGTATATTTTTTTATGGAATCAGGTTTCTCTGGACGGTGAGTTGCTGTGTCACCCACGTTGTTGTTCTGTGTGGTTGCAGTTGAATGATCCCTGATTTAGGATCCTGGGGGTTCTGTTAAAGACCTTCTTTACACTATAGGGGGGTTTCTGTACAGATCTGTCATTTTGGAAATAATAGAAAATTATTTGATGTGTTACCCCAGAATGTTGGAAAAAACAAGGTGGGTTTTGGGTTGTCTTTGCTGTGGAGAACTGCTCCTTTTTTTTGTCTTTCCCTCTTGAAGGGATACAGGTTCATCTCCTTGACTCTTTATTATTATTAGAGCTGTATAATTATTCTAGAAGTCTCCATTGCAGCAGAACTCGCATTGACAGCACCAATTGAACTTTAAATCACTAGGGTTTTTTACAGTAAATGTAATTTGAATGGCAGAATTAAGGTAGTATTTCAGTGAGGTCGTGTCATGTGACTTTAGGTGCTGGGGAGGAAAACACCCAGTGCATATAAACTGGGATTTTATATAACTTCTTATTTATAAATACTAAAACCCTACCTATTCCCTTTAGGCACCCTGGTTTTGGGACACACGACAGTGCTGGTACAACTACCCTTTCCAGGTATGAGAGAAACACCTCCTAAATTCCAACTTTTTGGACAATTTCAGTTTTTACTTTTGCTATTGATACTGGATTAAAACTCTGCCATTTACTCTTTGTGCCTTTACATCCTGGTTAGGTTTGGCAACAGTAGGGTTTCCTCAGATACATCTGACTCAGACACTTTATGTTTATTTGCTGCTGAGATTATTAAAAGTGGGAGAAAAAGGCATAAAATCATAGTGGTAATTTATTTATTTACTGTATAGAGGCCAACAGTCTGTTCCAGAGGCTGGTTTTCCTACTCCAAGAGGCTTCAGCAGGAGTTGTAAATATTGACAAGGGAATTGACTCCTTTGGAAGAAAGCTCAAACACACAATTATATTTGTGTGAGTAGGCCTGGAGTAAGATGCCTGTTGCTTAAGCTTGTTTTTATTAAACCTGAATGATTTAACTTATGCCTCAGCAATTCTGGAGGAACAAAGTGGGGTGGAAAAGGAGGAAGGAAAAAAGTGATTTTAATGTAAATTTTGAATTATTTTGTCTTGTAACTGTGCTTTCTCTGTCTGTTTTCCAGCCTCTAACATCCAGGCTTTATTATTACTATATCTTGGAGCTGGCCTTCTACTGGTCCCTCATGTTTTCTCAGTTTACAGACATTAAACGGAAGGTGAGATGAACCAGAATTGCATTAACCACTCAATAGCTATAATAAAAACAATCATAATAGGTAGGACTAACAAAAAATGGGAGTGTGCCTGGCCAGGAAAGCCAAAATGTAGTGATAATTATGTTTTCTTCCTCATTTACACCTTTGTGAGCCCTGAGAAAGAGGGAGGAGCAAGAATGACCTGGTGTATCCTTGAGTTCCTTTCACCTTCCAGGGGACAGAACAGCTTCACTCAATACCTCCCAATCAAAAGTTATCAAATCATTGCCTAAAAATAGATTTAACTGGAAGGCTTGCAAGAAAATGAGCTGCTCAAAGCAGTACCTTGCTGAAGCTGCTGAGGAAATGGCAAACACTAAGGCAATAATAAATGGGGTTTTGAAAGGAATTTCTCATCTGTGTGAGGAGCAGATGATGAGTGGTTGCAGTTGCTCAAATCTAATTCTGTCATGCTGTGTTCCAGGATTTGGTTATTGTTGCTGTTGGAGAACAGTCTCCAGTAAATCCTGGCTTATTGCTTCCTTTACATGAGCTGCAAAGCAGCAAATTATCCCAATTTTTGCATTGGCTGTTAAAAACCAGCATGTTTATCCAGGCTTTTTTCTGTGCTGAAATATTAGCAGGTGGGGTGCTGGGGAGTACAGTGGATCTGCAGACAGGGAGTGATGAACAACTTCTGGGACTGTGTTTGTAATATTTCATTTTGACTTGAACAAGTGGATGACATTCCCCACGGCAGCAGGGTGAGGTACAGGGAGCCAGGAGCTGAAGTGCAAACCAACCCTGAATATTGTGCATTGTAAATATTTTCTGTTCTTCCTGCTGACTTTACCTGGTGTTCTGTGCCTGCTCTGCCCTGGCAGGGTTTGGTCACCGACAGCAGTAGCAGCACTTAAATGTGTGCCAGGAGCTGAGGGAACTTCAGTGTGCCTGAAAAACCAGAAGGAGATAAAAATAACAGTCATCTTGTGCTCTGAATCATATCTGTGGGGTCTGCAGGTACAGTTGTGTGTGTGCCAGAGGGACTGTGCTGATCCTTGAGCAGGCAGAGCTCTGACTTCAGCAGCACCAAAGCTGAGAGACCTTTCTGGAAGCTTTTGTGGAGATGGTGGGAGTGTGATGAGCTGTGATTGCTGTGGAGTCAGAGCCTGAACCGAAGGAATCCTGTGACCCCAGTGACTCAGTTGGGTGGCTCTGTTCCAGATTTTTTGCATTTGTGTGACAACCAAAGAGTCTTCATTCGTGCTTTTCCTGTTTCCAGGACTTCCTGATCATGTTCGTCCATCACTTGGCCACGATTGGACTCATCACATTCTCCTACATGAATAACATGGTGCGGGTTGGAACTCTGGTGCTGTGCCTCCATGATGCTTCAGATTTCCTCTTGGAGGTGAATTTCCTTTCAAATCTTTACATCCCTAATGCTGGTGGGATCTCAGGGGAACAAGCTGACATCCCCGTTCTTGATAAACTGCTTTAAATGTGCCATGAAATTCGTGCTGCTGATCCTGCCTTGTCAGCTTTTCCTCCAAACTGCTTGGGTGCTGAGAGTCACAAAACCATGGAATGGTTTGGGTTGGAAGGAACCTTAAAGGTCATCCAGTTCCACTAGCCCAGGATGCTCCAAGGCCCATCCAGCCTGGCCTTGGACACTTCCAGGGATGGGGCAGCCACAGCTTCTCTGGGTAACCCGTGCCAGGGCCTCACCACCCTCTCAGACAGGGTGATTGTATCCTCTGGCAGTTTGAAGCCATTCCCCCTGGTCCTGTCACTCCAGGCCCTTGTAAATAGTGTCCCATTATTCTTGTAGGACCATATAAAAAACAGTATAAATATAATAAAATATAATATTCCCTCTTTGTTCCAAAATGTGATTGAGAGTTTTTTGCAGCTTTCCAGCCAGGTAATTACAGGAGTGCACAAAGGAAATAATATTTGCATGTTTATTGTCTCTTGTAGGCTGCAAAACTGGCCAATTATGCCAAGTACCAACGTCTGTGTGATGCTTTCTTCATGCTCTTTGGGGTCGTGTTCATCGTGACCCGTCTGGGCATTTACCCTTTCTGGTAAGCACCTGGAGCTGGGAGGTCTTGGTTGTTCTCCCAATCCTTTCAGCAGAGCCTTTGTTTTAGACTTTTCCCAAGCATTCCAGCTGTCCCTTGAGGCAGCCTGAAGCAGCACATGGCCCAAGTGCTGTTTGGGGCAGGAGGTTTGAGTAGGCACATGAAGAAATCTCTCCCCCGTCAGCTGAGGGACTGGGG
The DNA here is from genome assembly GCA_013397555.1 of Urocynchramus pylzowi. Lineage (NCBI taxonomy): Eukaryota > Metazoa > Chordata > Aves > Passeriformes > Fringillidae > Urocynchramus > Urocynchramus pylzowi. Next base: position 8,348 of record VZRH01005856.1, on the reverse strand, counting down.
GAAGAGTCCAGAATCCCATTCACAGCTGCACCCCCTGCTGCAGTGATGGCAGAGTCAGCCAGAATTGCTCTGAGAGGCTTGAAGGATTCTCTGCTTCTCTGAAGAAGTTCTAGAAATAATTACAAGTGAGGCACAGTCTCTTGAGGTCATTTTTGTTTGTGTTTGGCTTAGTCATCACTGCAGTTTCTGATTCTTATGACACTTCTGTCCTCTCCTTGTGTCGTGACTATTCAGAGCCTGAAATAGGTCTGAGGTTTCTTGGGAGCTAAAACCCTGGATAAATGGCTTAGAGAGAGTCATCCCATAATGAGATTCCCTCTCACCTCAGTAGGTCAGACGTGGAGCAGTGCTTTGGTTAATGAGCTGTTGTCCATTTATTGTGTGTGGTGACAATTTGGTTACACCATTTTATTGCATGCATTTATTTCCTAGGCCGTAGACACCTGGCATTCCCATTCTTTTTGGGTGCCTGGTAGGCAGCAACAATCCTTTCACTTTAGGATCAGGGTTGCAGTTAAAGCTCTTGCTTATTTTCCAGTAAATGCACCAAAGGACTCTGGATGAAGAAGAGCTTTAATTCCTATTTCTTCGTGGGCTCCTTCCAGGGACAAACTAGAGAGTTGTTTTAGCAGCTGCTGTCTGTCGTGAGGGGATGCTCTTAGCTCACACCAGTGCTCAGCATCCTGTAAATCTTTAATGTGTTTTTCCACTGGCTGTAATGTCACTCCTCAGCTTTGTAGAGGAATCTGGCAAGCTGCAGCAGCACTGCAGACCCTGTGCTGTTTCACTGCACATGTACTCCTTCCCTAATTAGTAATGTAAAACATCAGCAGATCTCTGGAATTGCATTTAATTCTTTCATAAACCTGCTATGAGTTAAATACTTCTGGAGCTGCCTTTCGGGGGATTTTGGTTTTTGTTTGAAAAGCTTGTTTTGCTTTTCTTGTGAAATGTTAAAAGCTGTGTGAAATTAATGTGGTTGTTAAAGGTCTCTCCATACCTCTCTGCATCATAAAATCTAAAGTGTTTATTAAATTGCTGAAGGACTGGCAATAACTCCCAGCAACAAGAACAGCAAAACAGTAATGAAAGAAACACAAAGCTTGGGCCATAAAGCAATTTTGAGTCTTCCAGCCTGGCTGGAGGAATCTATAAAACTCCAAGGGAAGAGAAGAGCACCCAGGGAGGGAGGGAGGCCTTCTGGGGGCAAAATTCCTTCCTGATCCCAGAATCCTTGAGATTGGAAAAGCCTTCCAAGACCACTGAATCCAACCTGTGACCAATCCCCACCTGAGCAGTGAGTGCCACGTCCCATTGTTCCTTGGGCACCTCCAGATATGGGGACTCCAAACCTCCCTGGGCAGCACCTTCCAATGCCTCACCACCCTTTCCATGAAGAAATTCCTCCTGCTGTCCAACCTGAACCCTTCCTGGCACATCCCTCTTGTCCTGTTGTTGCCTGGGACCAGAGCCTGACACCCCCCCAGCTGCCCCCTTCTGTCAGGGAGTTGTGCAGAGCCAGAAGGTTCCCCCTGAGTTTCCTTTCCCCAGCTGTTCCAGCTCTGGACACACTCCAGCCCCTCAGTATCTCCTTGCTGTGAGGGCCCAGAACAGGACACAGCCTCACAGTGCCCAGCACAGAGGGACAATCCCTGCCCTGCTCCTGTGCCCACACCATTTTTGATACGATTTTTGATCTTTAAATCTGGATGAAAGCTGCCCAAGCAGGAAGGTGTTAACGGTTGTTTTGGTGACCAGAGCAGCCTGACATCACTTCCTGTGAAGTTGTTATAAATAAATGCTTGTGCTTTAGAGAAGAAAATTGGCAGCAGATCCGTGTGTGTAACCAAATTGCAGCACATTCACATGTTCTGTTTTGTTGCTCAGTTCAAATGCTCCTAATGAGCTTTACTCAGTCTCCTGACTCTGGCAGGAGCAGAGCAGCAGATGCTCAGTGAGACACAAACTGTTGTGCATCTGGCCTGGCACCTCCAGTCAGAGCTGAGCACAGCTGATCTGAAATGTGTTTCTGGATCTCTTTCAGGATTTTGAACACAACCCTGTTTGAAAGCTGGGAGTTGATCGGTCCCTACCCTTCCTGGTGGCTCTTCAACGGGCTCCTGGTGACCCTGCAGGTCTTGCATGTCATCTGGTCTTACCTCATCATCCGCACGGCCTCCAAGGCCCTGGTGAGGGGCAAGGTAAGGCTGGGGGAGGCTTCTGGCTCCTCTTTCCTACAAGCCTCATTAAGGAATCATGAGAAATTGGGCTTTTCAATGAGGGCTGGTGTTGGTTCTTAAGGGACTTGCATCAAGAGTTGACAAAAATGGTGTTTTTTTACCTTGATTGCTTTGCACTTGTGAGTTCCCAGGTGTGTTCAAAGGCAGGGAGTCTCTCCTGGGCATGCAGGGGAATAACTCCATTTTCCAGTACATTCAAATGTCCTAAAATGGCAATTGTGACACTCTTGTTGTGCACTCTGGAGTTTAAGGTGGTATCAGGCTCTCCTTTGGACAACAGGATGAACACACAGGATGTTTTCCAACTTCAGCTGGTCCCTGGGATGTGCTGGGGATTGTGCTTCTTCACTGGCTTCTGTCTGCCAGTGCAGGCACTGAGCTCCAGCACTCAGGGAAAGGGTTCTCAGGGATGCAGTGGGGTTTGCTGGTTGTCAAAAATCACAGAGTGGCCTGGGTTGGAAGGGACCTTTAAAGATCATCCAGGCTGGACAGGGCTTGGAGCAGCCTGGGACAGTGGAAGGTGTCCCTGCCTATGGCAGGGGGGTGGAACAAGGTGAGCTTTAAGGTCCTTCCCACCCAGTCCATCCCATGATTCTATGAAACCAGCAAAAAAGCTGATTTAGTAGCACAAATGCTTTTTCCTATCAGATATTGATATTTTGATCTGGGTTCTCCTGATGGCTCTGCGTTATTTTGTGTTTGACTTCAGCTGCCCCTACACATGGAATGTGGCCTTGAAAAATATAAATATTCTGGTTGACTCTGGGGGCAAGCAGGTTTCAGGGTACGAGCTCTTCATCTGTTCCCCACAGCTGCTACTACAAATGCCTGATTTTCATTCTCTGCAGCTGATTCTGTATCCTGAGTTCTACACCTTTTCCCTTTCCTTGGTTCTCTCCTGTCCAGGTGACCTAGCCAGAGAAAGGACTCTAAGCTCTGTCTCCTTCATTCTTTTCTCCTTTTCTCTGTGCCAGATTGGAGCTGGACAGTTTCACCCTGTGCATGTAAGTGTGACCTGTGTTTCTGTTTGTTCACTGAAACACGTCTGTGTCAAGGCCAAGACAAAAGCAGAGCCCTGGTCTTGGGGCTTTGGTGCCTTCTCCTTCTCTCCCTGGTCCTGACAGAGTGCTAAAATACTGTTTTTTTCCAAAGGTCAGAGCAGTGTCCTGGGGTCTGTTCTCACCTGCTGTCACCTGCCTGCACAACCTTCACTTTGTGCTTTTACACACCCACACACTCCAATTTCTGTCTTTGCTCCTCATCAGCACCACACTGAGGGGGAGAGGGCAGAAGGAACTCATTCCTTTTCTTGAAAAGGAGTGAAACAGTCACTTCTCCCACAAGAATGGAAAAAATGTCCAGGGATTTCTGCTTCCTTCCAGTGACCCTTTGAACTTCCAATATAGCAGGAGATTGGGGAAAGATAGCAAAAGTTCTGGCAACAGGCAGAAGCCAGGACATCCAAAAAGCTCCTGGAGACCATTAACTTCACCTGGCTTCCAGCCAGATCTTCCCTGGAGTTCAACCACTTCCTGCTGCTGCAGAGCCCTAACCCTGACTCCAAGAGAGCAGAGTAGAGTGAAATCCTGGAATCCTTGGAAAGCTGCAAGCCAGAGCACTGGCACATGGAGTTACTGAGGCTGCAGAGGGGAGTGGGGAGAGTGAGGAGCTGCCTTGGGCAGAGCAGGGGCTGCTCTCCAGGCCCAGCTCGTGCTGGGGAGGTTTGGCTCTGGCACCTGCCACCACCCAAGGTGTGTGTTTGCAGTTGGGGCCAGGTTTATGGGCTTCTTCCCCTCCCCTCCTGGCTCTGCAGGGCTGCCCTGCTGTGGCACTTGGAGCAGCTGGCACCACACTCCTGCTGGGAAGGTTCAAAATCCCATGTGCAAGACAAATGGAGCTGGATTTGCAGCCAGTCTCTGAACTAAGGCATGCTCTGTAAGCAGATCTGAATCCCTGGGCTGAGGCTGCTCCTGTTCTGAGTGGGTGTTTGCTGGATCAGACCCCCTTTGTTCTCCATCCCCTGTCCAAACAGGCTCCTGCTCCTAAATGAGATCTCCCAGATGAAACACAGGCTGTGGAAATGGAGGTGCTTTGTTGGAGCAGTGATGTGATAAATAAAGCTGGTTAATTTTTAAAATAGCAAAGCTGCTCCCTGTAGGACAAAATGTTCTCTCTCCGACTGACACACGCCTGGTTTTTGGTCGTCGGACCCACTTGTGATTGTGGCATGAGAAATTTTTAATTCAAAACAAATAGTTTAGAAAAATGGCCTTTAACTGAAGACAAGAACAACACCAGATCTGTAATATCTGATCTGGTGAGAACAAGAGTGAAGTGCTTTCACAGATACACAGAATATTTGGAAAATGGAGCTCATCTTTCCAAATTGTCTCTTTCAGTGTCTGTGTCTTGTTCCTAATGTGATGACAGGCTCCTTCTTGGGAGCTTGAACTGAGCCAGACTCAAATGTAGGAGGTAGATGTGAGTGAAGGTGTTTCATCACAGGGACACAACCTTCTAATGCTGGTTTCTGTCAATTTTTCAACTCCCCTTCTCCTCTCCCACTCCCCAATTCCATTGGCAATGTTTAGGTATCCAAAGATGACCGCAGTGACGTGGAGAGCAGCTCTGAGGAGGAGGATGTGACTTCCAACAGCACAAAAGGAATTTTCAGCACTTCCAGTAACGGTTCCAACCGCCTGAACGGCCACGTGGCCGGGGGCCAGTGGACAGGAGAGGAGTAAGGCCCTGGGCTGGCCTTGAGCAAACACGAACTTCTCTTTCAATATCTAGTTGTGTTGAGCTCCACATTCCCAAGTGATCTTTAATCAAAAACCCCTTCCCCAGAAACCTCCAGCAGACCCGAAACGGGCACAACCCTGACCAGTCAGAGGCTTTGCACGGCACAAGGGATGAAGCCAACGACCGGGGCAAAAACAAAGCTGCAGATTTCACTTCAAGCCATTTTGTACTTCAAAAGTACAAGAAAACACCCCTGAGTCCTGTTGATATTTGCAGAGGTGTCTTTGTTTGTGACAAACTGGCTTTTACTGGGATCAGCTCGAGGCAGAGCAGGTTTGGACCGCAGGGTTCGGTGCCACTCAGCGACGGTTCACTCCCGGCAGCAGCAGCAGCTCTTGATGCACTCCAGAAGCCACTTCAGAGCACAGAGAACGCAGGTTCCACGTCCCAGCTGCCCTGGGTGAGGCAGAGACTCTGCTCCCAGCCGAGCTTTGAACTGTGCTAACCCAGAACCACTGCTCTGCCTCGCCCCAGGGTGCTGGGGAGGTCCCAGCTGCTCATCTCTGCTGTCACCAGGGACCAGGCCAGCGTCTGCTGCCTCTTTTGGTGCTGCAAACCCCTCTGAAGTCTTGACCAAAGCCTTCTGCAAGGGGGTGGGGGGGTGGTTTATTGCCCCTGAGACAACCAGCATAATCCAGGCATTTTAAATTGTTTTCTTCCTGTTGCAAATTGTGGTTTTGAAGACTTCTCTAGACCTACTGGATTCAGTTGGCTAAGCTGGGATCAGAGGGAGGATCAGAACTGGTAGGCTGGGTTTAACTCTCCAAAAAAAGAGATGTTTTGGTCCTGTACTCTGAGACAAGTGATTGTTGCTGCTCTGATGTTAGAGCTGTGGAGGAACCCAGGGCTGGAAGAGCAGCCACACTGTGGGCTTTGCTTCTCTTTTTTTACTCAATGGTACTTGGGGGCAATGGAACGGTCAATCAGGAGCAGAATTTTGGAAACTTCTCAAGTTGTTACCATTTTATACTGTTGTTTACTCTTATCTCCAATTAAAAGTTGCTTCAGAAATCTGAAGTGATGTGTTTCATCTTGAGGAAATAGAACAGAGGACAGCATGTGTCCCTTGGCTGTCTCTGAGCACCTGGGCTGCTGCCAGAAGCACGGGAGAAGCAGCTTTTTGGAAGAACAGAAGTGATGGACTCATGGAAGGCATCCCTGCCTGTGGAAGGGGGGTGGAACCGAGTGACCTTTAAGCCCAGACCAGTTTATGATTTGGGGGACACCACACACCACCACACCAGCCACTTTGACATGGGTTTTATTGCACTCCATCTGCCTCCCCCAGCCCAGGGGGGACCGGGAAGGTGGGGCTGGTTCCAGCTTGGGGCTGGTCTCAGCTCCTGGGGCCAGTCCCAGCTCCCGGGGCCGGTCCCAGCTCCCAGGGCTGGTCCCAGCTCCCAGGGCCGGTCCCAGCTCCCGGGGCCGGTCCCAGCTCCCAGGGCCGGTCCCAGCTCCCAGGGCCGGTCCCAGCTCCCAGGGCCGGTCCCAGCTCCCAGGGCCGGTCCCAGCTCCCAGGGCCGGTCCCAGCTCCCAGGGCTGGTCTCAGCTCCCGGGGCCAGTCCCAGCTCCCAGGGCCGGTCCCAGCTCCCAGGGCCAGTCCCAGCTCCCAGGGCTGGTCCCAGCACAGGCTCAGCTCTCAGGCCCAGGTGTGTTCTCCCGCTGGCGGCGGTGCTGGAGCATCCTCTGGACGCGGACACTGCACAGGTAGCCGGCGTACACCGTCAGCAGCATCATGGAGCCCGAGAAGGCCTTGTAGCCAAAATCTGCCAGCTGCTTTTTGGACACCATGGCTGCACCTGCGAGAGAGACACAGAATCCCAGGATAGTCAGGGGTGGAAGGGACCTCTGGAGATCATCCAGTCCAACCCCCCTTGTGCAGGCAGGGTCACCCAGAGCAGGTGACCCTGGAGAATGTCCTGGTGTCTCCAGAAAGGAAGACTTCCAGTGGTCTGCCCCCTTCCATGGAAAGTTCTTCCTCACGTTGAGGTGAAACTTCTTGTGGTTTAGTTTATGGCTGTTGCTCCTCGTCCTGTTTCTGGGCATCACCAAAAAGAGTCTGCCATCATCCTCTGACCCCTCGGAGGTATTTATATGTATTAAGATCCCATCTCAGTCTTCTCTCCAGACTAACCAGGCCCAGCTCCTACAGTCTCCCCTCAGAGAGATGCTCAAGATCCCTCTACATCTCTGTGGCCTGCACTGGACCATCTCCAGCAGCTCCTTGTCTGTCCTGACGTGAGGAGCCCAGAACTGGACAGGTCACTCTGGCCAAGGGGCAGGATCCCCTCCCTGACCTGCTGGCCACGCTCTTCCCCACGGATCCCAGGATCCCACTGGTACTTGGGGCTGTTCCTCCGCAGGTGCAGGATCCTACACTTGCTCTTGTTGAGCCTCATTAGGTCATTCTAATAAATGATCAGGTTTCTCTTTGCCCAGGTCTCCAGCCCATGGAGGCCCTGCTGGACGGCAGCACAGCCTTCGGGTGGACCAGCCACTGCCTCGTTTGGTATCATCACAGACCCGCTCAGGCTGCATCCCATCCTTTCATCCAGGGCGGTGAATGAGACCGGACCCGGCAGCGGTCCCTGGTGAACTCACTGACTACCGGCGGCGGGAGCGGGGCCGGGAGCGCGGATTCGCCCGTCCCGTCCATCATCCTATCCCATCCCATCCCGTCCATCATCCTATCCCGTCCCGTCCCGTTCCACCCGTCCGGTCCGCTCCGGTCCCTCCGGACTCCCCGCTCCCGTCCCGTTCCATCCCGTCCGGTCCGATCCGCTCCGGTCCTTCCGGACTCCCCGCTCCCGTTCCATCCCGTCCGGTCCGATCCGCTCCGGTCCCTCCGGACTCCCCGCTCCCGTTCCATCCCGTCCGGTCCGATCCGCTCCGGTCCCTCCGGACTCCCCGCTCCCGTTCCATCCCGTCCGGTCCGATCCGCTCCGGTCCCTCCGGACTCCCCGCTCCCGTTCCATCCCGTCCGGTCCGATCCGCTCCGGTCCCTCCGGACTCCCCGCTCCCGTTCCATCCCGTCCGGTCCGATCCGCTCCGGTCCCTCCGGACTCCCCGCTCCCGTTCCATCCCGTCCGGTCCGATCCGCTCCGGTCCCTCCGNCCGCCCCCCCCGGCCCCCCCGCTCCCGTTCCATCCCGTCCGGTCCGATCCCCTCCGGTCCCTCCGGACTCACCGCTCCCGTCCCGCTCCGCCGCTCTCCCGGCCCGCGTCACGTGGCAGTCACGTGCCTCGTGTCGTCACGTGTGCCGCGGTCACGTGTGGTCTCCGGCGAGCGCGGGAAGCCCGCGCGGTG
>VZRH01005855.1:0-23759 GCA_013397555.1 Urocynchramus pylzowi | reverse complement strand
GGGCGGGCGCGCTGCGCTCCGGTTGTCCGGTTGTTTATAAACAGAGTTCAGCAAGTGCGGGGAAACTGCCTCCCTCGGCCGAGCCGCGATTGCTGGAGCCGTGGCTCCAAGGGAGACACGGGTGGGGAAGGTGCTGGCGGGACTGGGAATGCTGTGCTGTCGAAGGCGGGGGTCGGGGAGGAGCAGGATGGAGCGAGTTCTCCCTACGTGGTCGTAGCGGTTCTGTAACACTGCGAGGGGGGTGGCGGATCCCCTTCCTCGATCCCATTCCACGATTCTCCTCCTCGAAGGTCTGACTTAAAAATAGTCCTGGGGATTAAGAGCTGTGCCATAGCCAGGCTTTGGTTGGTTTCTGTCCCTTTAAAAAAAAAAAGTGTAGGTGCCATCTGACGCCCTGGGAGGTTTTCCCAGGTTGGTGTGTGGTGTCACAAGGTGGCACATTTGGAGAGCTCAGCATTTAGGTCTCCTCCAGCCAGGAGTTAGATCCCTGTCTGCTTCCCTGCTTGGGTGCTGTGTATAGGAGAGATCCCATATGCCTTCCCTGACCGTGGGAGATGTCCTGTACCACTGTAGTTTCTCCCAGGTGCCACGGTACAGGATATCCCAAGAACAGCGATTGTGTTGTTTGGAGAAGTTGGTTCTCCAGGGTTTAATTTCAGAGAAGCCAGGGTTTGACAGCACCTTCCCTGGTTTTTATCCCACTGTGGGCTAGTGGAGCTTCTGGTGCTAGAGTGGAGCCAAGGTGGGAGCCCTGCAACTCCTGTTGTGTTACAGAAGAGTTGGTGAAGTTATTTACCCTGACATTTATTCTAAGTTAAAATAGGAGCCTTAAAAGTTGGGGTGGGCTCATCCACTGGGTTCTCTCAGCCTCCAGAGCGGGGTGGGGTTGGCCCCGAAAGGAGAAGGGAAGGGTCTGGGTGTCCCTGTGCCCTTTTTCACTGTTTGCCTCTGGCTTCCAAGGAGGAAGAGGACGACGACAGCAGCCCTGGCGTGTCCTTCTCGCTCTCTTCTGAGGAGTCGGAGATGGAGCCCGAGGAAGAACGGATCCGTTACAGCCAAAGACTGGTCAGTAGTGGCCTTGAAACAGTCTTATTCCTGTCTTGGTTCTGTTGCAGCTGCAGAAGGGAAAGGCTTTTCCTGGCAGCAGGGTTGAACAACCCAAACAGGCTGGTGGTGGATGGATGCAGCCTGCACAGAGGTGTGGGCTTGGCTTAGGTGGCTTTGTGAGTCCTTTTGTGTCACTGAGTTTGTCCTAATGAAGGGAATTTGGCTGCTGAGCTCTGGAAGGTGGGGTTGGAGGCTGGAGCTGGGGAAGGAGCTTTGGGATAGGAACCAGAAACTGGTGTCAGTTTCTGTCACAGCAGGTTTTTTTCTGTTTGTCTGTGACAAGCAGAGGACCTGAAACACTGTGTGTTACCAATCTTGATTTGTGTGGCTGTGAAAGCTGAGGGAACCAGCTCCAGCTTCAAGCTCCAGTTTTCCTGTGCCTGTGTCTCTTCTCAGCGTTTTCTTCTGAAGGGAGCTGTTCCAGCATTCAGGTCCCAGACATGCCCTGTCAGGAGCTCTGGTGTTTGTGCTGGGACTGAATGAATCCAATGGTCTGGGAGTTGGGCTGCATCTGGGAGCAACTGCTCTTAGAGTCTGAGGTGATAGTCCCAGAGATCCCAGGGAGAGAAGGAAGCTGCTGTGTCTCCCACGCTGTTTTGAGGCAGTTGCAAGCCCTCAGGGAGGGCAAGTGGCAGCTCTGTGGTGGAGTCCCCTAGAGTACCTGTACCCTCACCTTCAAGGTGCTGCCCATAAAGGTGAATCCTTATCCTTTAATTCTCTGGAATCATTTGGTGTGAGGCTGTGTGGTTCTTGGCATTTAGCTTTCTCCTCAAGATGAGCAGTTCTGGGTGCTGGGGAGTTCCCAAGTGCTTTGGTGGATGTTTTAATTTGGCATCAGCAGCAGTGCCACCTCCTCCCTCATCCTGATACGTTTATTCCCACTGCTGTGCAGGATGCAGCTCAAGGTGATGGTTTGGGGAGTGATCCAGGACTAACCCAAAACATCTGGATAAAGATATGGCAGGTGAAGGGGGCTATCAGCCAGGAACTTGTCAGTTTAAAAATGCTTATCGTCTCTCAAATAAAAATCAGGAGGAGTTGGTGTCCTGGTGCAGGTGGGCTGGGCTCCAGCAGAATGTGCTAAGCTGGATAAATGCCTGCAGGCTGATGAGCTCCGTGCTTAAGGGGTTTGGGAAGGCACATGGGCAGCAGGGTGAGGCTCACCTGGACTTGTGTGGCCTCCTGTGCATGTGTTGTCTGTGCTGGCCTGAGGCCCAGGGAGGAGGCATGACCCCTGTGTGGTGGGTGAAGCTTATCCTGCCATGCTTTTCCTGGAAACTTCCAGCTCATTATGTGCTCCTGCTGTGTCAGTGATGCTCTCTTGCTGAAGGACCCTTAAAAGATGATTATTTTCTTCTGTAGAGCATGATTTGACTTACTCGAATATCCCACGTATGCCTTGGACTTGGGAGCTGGGTTAGTAGGCCTGAATGAGAAGTTCCAAGTAGGCAAGCAGTGAGCTGGTGGTACAGTGTGTTTCTGCTGCTGTCAGCTGTGTTTCTGGTGTGTGACTGGGGCTCAATTAGCAAAAAATAAATGTATTTTTAAGAAAACAATCCAGGTGTGATTGTAGTTCTACCAGCCAAACAGCCTGGACCAGAATAGTTTATGGTGGTGAAGGAGCTGAATTAATTGTGTGGTTTGATGGTACCAGCTGAGATGGCAGAGGCAGGTTGTTCTCTGGTGTGTCAGGTAATCACACTGACAGCATCTTTTTCCTGACTAGTTTCGGTTGGGATACAGGAAATCTTGAGTGTTCTGTGTTATTTTATTTAGTTTGCACTAATGTTGATTTCCCCTGCTTCAACAAAAATCTGCTGTGTGTGATTTGTGAATGAATTTAGCAGTGTTGGTGAAAGATCTGGGTTTGGAGGAGAATTTCACCTCTGCTTCAGTTGTGGTCACGTTCCTGCAGGAATTCTCTGCTGGGTCACACATGCCTGTGTGGCACAATGACAACTTTGATTAGGTGGGTTGCACTGCCCTAACTGTACTTTATTCCCAGTTCAGGCTCGGCATCCATGACTCCCAGAATAACACAGGCCTGGGTGAGTTGCTCTGGACTCAGGGATATCACTGGGAGGCTGTCTTGCACCCATCCAAGACCATCTGTGGGAGAAGCTGTGTCCTGGTGAGCTCTGGGAGGCTCACACAGGCAAGTGGGTGATGCTGAGTGCAGAGAGGACACAGAGGAGCAAGTTATGGGATATCCATGCTCCTCACCCAGAGACTGGGAGTAGTGGAGATGGGACTTGCAGGCACTGTGGAGTAGTTTCCTGCTCATTCTGTGTGAGTGTTGTTCTGCCCAGCCCCGTAACAAGGCAGTTCTTGGGGCTTGGGCCGAGGTGCCAGCATTTCAAGCTGGAGTTGCGTGTTTTGCAGGCCCTTAACCGAGGAGCTGAAATGCTCTATTGTGTCCTGAGCATGAGTGACAGTCCAGCCCTGGCACTAACAATGCCACGGTCCCTCTCTGAGACTTGGAAGTCTTTGCTGGCTGTCACTGGGTGGTTGCACCCAGCCCATGTCACACCAGGCTGTTGGGCTCCCCACGAGGAGCCTGGACTCCTTAAAGGCTCTGGAGAAAAAGATCCATTGGCCTTCTGCTCACAGAGGCTGCCTGGCCTTCTGCAGAGCAGTCCTGCCATATTCCTGGGTGCTGGAAGTGTGAGGAAGTCTCACCTTCTGCCTGCTCCAGGGCTCATTTTGGCAGGCCTGTGCTATGAACTGAGACTAGCAAGGCCCTGTGAATTGCAAGCTGGGATTAGCACATTACCACAGTGCTGCCATGTGCTTGCAGTGACAATGTTCAGGGTGAGAAATGAAGGGCAGCAACACTGGGTCACTTTGGAATGACTTGGGAGCATGGCAGGGGAGTGCCATTATCCAAAGGACAAATCCTGCTCATCACAGCCTTCCCAGCAGTCTGTATCTCAGGGTGTGGTTCCCAGTTAGGATTGCCAGGTGGCAGAGCTGGTTGAAGAGGTTTTCTCCCTCCCTCAGTGAGTGCTCCAGGAGCTGATGGCCCCGAGGTGAATGCTGCCTCAGGGAATTGTGGATCATGCCCTGGATGGAAGTTGGCAGGGGGGAGGCATCTAGTCCCAGCTGTTGTCTGTGCTGGGCTAGTGAGCAAACCTGCTGGGGCTGGAAGTCTGAGATGGGGAGACAGGGTGGGGTAGGAGCCTTTTAAACTGGCTCTGCTGCTGGGAGAGCCCAAGGAGGAGCCTTGCCCTCCCTGGGGGCTCTGTGGGCTAAGCCACAGCTCCTGCTGGGGTGTTGGGCCCGAGTGACCATCCCTGGCTGGGTGCAGTTTCACCCTTATTTTGGCTGTGGGAAGAATTGTGACACCCATGAAGGGAAATGGGCTGGTGGAGCAGGAGACCTAAGTGCTGTGGGTGCTGGGGAATTAGGGAGGTGAGAGGGGAGCTGGGGAGTGAAGTGCTCTATCCCATAGAGAGATAGACTGGTCTGAGGCAGTCTGTGTCCTGCCTTAGCACTGCCCTGCCCTCTGGTCAGATCCTTGTGTGAAATTTGAGAGGAGGCTCTGCCTGTCCCTACCAGCCAGAAGCCGAGGCCTCTCCTGTAAACAGCAGTTACCAAACCTGCCCTTACATGTTGGTGTCCACGCTATCCCCTGCGTTCAGATGGGCTTTGCAGCATGTGGAGCCATCAGCTGGGGGATGAAGACTGGGGAGTGGGCAGGACAAGGTTTTTCTTACAGCCCTATGTGCTGTGGAGTGATCCCAGCTCAGCCCATGCCTGAGGGATGGCACTGCTGGCTCTGACCAGTGCCCTGAGTCCCAGCAGCTGGAATCTTGTGGTTTCCAACTTGTTTGTATTCTTTCTGCAGGATGGATGGGGTGATAGTTCAAGACACAGGTCGTGGGGCCAGGAAGGCCCACACATGTTGACAGGGCACTTGTGACAGTTTTTCTCACAGGATAGGAATAAATTGAGGGATTAATGGCCTCAAAGCTGAGAGAGGGAGGTAAGGGGGAGCAGGCTGTGGGCTGCCCGTGTCAGGTAAAGTAGGAAAGAGGAGGATGCAGCTTCCTGCCTTCCTTGTGTTGCTCCATCTTGAGTGTTTCACAGTATCCCAACAGTAGGATGCAAGGAGCAATCCCATCAGGTTCAGCCCAAGTTCTTGTTTGTCCTGTAAAGCTGCTCGCTGCCAGGTAATGATTTTTGGAGATTGCTGGTGTTTGTCACCCCCAGGTATTGGGGGTGACAGGCAGTCCTGCTGGATACTGGCTTTCCCAGGGCTAGTCCCCCTGATTTGGGACTCATGAGTGTGCTGGAGTGGCCCTGCCTGTGTTGCTCCCTGCAGACACTGAGCATGGGATGAGCCCCAGGCACTGAGTGAGAATTCGGCTGCTTTTACATCACCTGCTCCCTCTTCCCCACGTTTGAAATGTGACACTGGCAATTCCTGTCAAGCCAAGCTCCTTCCTGGAGTTCCTCTGTGCCCTGTGTGAAACCCAGCCTGGCCAAATGTCCCTGGTCTGCTGGACACACCTCAACTGCCCAGTCTAGACAGGACCTGGGCAAGGGGGGTAATTAATCTCTCCCACATGCCTCAAACTGGAGGCACTGCGAAATGAGTCATTCCAAATGACCCAGGTGTAATAAATGAGCTCTAAATAATTCAGGGGCTGTTCAGATTTGGTCTGGGCAGGGCTTTGGTGGAAGCTAGCAGCAACTGAAGGCTATTCTTGGAAAGCTTTAGAAATCCCTGTGAGCATTTAGATCCTGTGCTGGTCCCTGGGAGAATACATCCCTGAAACCAAGTGGATGCTGTTCCCTGTCAGCAGAGAGGGATGCAGGAGGTAAATATCTGCTGGATTCCTACTGTCCCAAGCCTGGCTGTGCCCTGAGTGTGTTCTGGAAGCTGCAGAGCTCACTAAGCAAGGAACCAAACACCACAGAAGCACTTCAAGTTACCTGTGAGTTACCAAACAATCTCTGCAGACTTCATTTATGTTCCTATAATAACCAGGAATAAGTTTTTCCAGGGTTATCCCAGCTGGAGGTGACACTGAGGAGTCAGGAGAGCAGTCCCTGTGCTCCCAGTGCCTTTTTAGTTATGTCAGGAGCCACCCAGATTTACAGGCCACTGGCTGGGTTTGGGGGAGACAGGGCACATGTGGGAAAGTGCTGATATACTCAAAAGGTGAAGAAACAAGGTGCTGCACTGATCTTGTCCTCTGGAAATGTATAAAGGAAGCAGTTCCCTTCAGGATGAGATCTCTGGTGCTGCTGCTGAGGGAAGAGTGTTGCTGTTTGCAGAGGAGGAAATGATGGCCAAGCCTTTAGGGGGCTGTGAGGAACTTTGGTGTTGTTCTTCCCTTTCCACAGTGGCCTGCACTCCCTGTGCTGCTGATGCTCCCTGTTTACCTCTTCCCTCAGTTCTTGGCAACCAGGTGGGGAACATCCATAGCTGGCTGTGGGTGTTGCTTTCTGCCACTTGAGGTGGTTCAGGTGAACCTGGGGACAAAGTGTATCCTGGGAATCCATGATGGGGGAGAGGAGATGGAGCTGTTGGACAGTTCTGTCCCGTTCCTGTGTCCATGCTTGTGCATCTCTGTTGCTGTAGCAACAGCACTGGAAGTAAACAGCAATGAGCTGGCTTTCCAGGGATTTTGAATCTCTCTGGAAGTTCCAGGAACTTGAACCAGAGAAGTTTTTGGGCTGAGATCTGCTCAGGGATGCAGGGTGGTGAGGATTTTCCATGTTTTAGCCATTGCTCTATACGTGCTGCCCCCACGCACCCTTTTAGGTCCAGGAGGAGGCTCCATGAGCTTTGTTCATGCTGGTCCTCAGGGCTGGGAGCTGAGTGCACAATCCCGTTGTGTTTTAGCCAGTTCTGACAGAGTTTGGGAGAAAATACCATTTGAGAAAAGTGCTCCTTGTTCTTCCATGTACCCCTGGCTCCTGGGAGCTGTAATCTTGGGATAGAGCTGAGGCAGCTGGAAGTGGAAAGGAGAGGGCTGGCAGTGCATGCTCCTTTAAGGTCAGGCTGCCTCAGTGTCTTTAATTTGCTGTGTATAAATATTTCCATGTGTCACTGAGCCCCTTTGCCCCATTTGGAGTAAGGAAGGGACGAGTGCTGGGCTCCTTATGGGAGAGAGGGGGAGGGAGTGTGTGCAGGGATGGTGTAACAGCACAGAGTCCAGAGGAAATATCCTTCCTAGTAGCTGGATTCCCACATTGTCCATGTTCTTCCCAATGGCCCTGGGTTGTTTTCCCTCTTCCTGAGCATCCTCAGCCCCATAGGCTGCAATGCAGCCAGCCTGCTGCTGTTCCCTTTATAAAACAGTGTCAGCTGAGCAGGAATTGCAGTGCAAACCTCAAAGCTTCCTGCGTTTTTGTTATTCCAGTACTCCTGTGGTCCAGCTTCTCTCAGGCTGGGTGATGGGACAGAACTGGCAACAGGTTTTGGCAGAACTGGGTTGGGACACTGAGAAATTTGGAAGGTGAGTATTTCCCTGATTAAAAAATCCAAGCTAGCCCTGTGATCTCTGTGTGCTGGAGACAGAGAGGTCCCCAGCAAGGAATGAAGTCACTCAGGGCTGACCTGCTGCTGCTGGATCAGCTGCACCTCTGAGTGCATATGGCTCTGTCTGTCCCTTGTCCTGGGTCTGTCCCTCCTGGTCTGTGTGGGCTCAGTGGTAGGAATATGGATTAAATGTGTATCATTTTAAAGCCAGCCTTCTTTGGAGCAGTTTGGTCTATTTTGTTCCATTTGGAGGGGATTGTGTTGCCTTCCTGCACAAAGCAAAAGGAGGAGCAGAGCTGGTACTGCTCATCTACCTCACTGCATAGGGTGTGTGCTGGGGACACCTGGCAGGGAAAGGGCTGCACACAGGGTTTTTTCCTTGGATTTCTTCTGATTGGGAAGGGGTGGGATGTAATTCAAGGGGTTTTCTCAGTCTTCTCCAGAAATGAGAGGGCTGAATGTCAAAGGATGGCTTTTAGCACCAAGGGTTAGTGTTCAGCCTTGACGTGGTGTGGAGGGTTTGATGGTCCTTCAAGAGCTTCTCCAGGCTTGCATGGAATCCAGGCAGGATTTCTCCTGATGCCATGGCTGGTGGTGGAAGTGGGCAGTCTGGGGGTTAGCAGTGCCATCAAAGCCCTTTGGGCCAGTAGCTGTGTGTGACAGAGGCTGCAGGTGACAGGAGTGTGGAGCCGTATCCTTTCGTAGGAGCGGCACTTCCTTTTTGGGACTGCTGCCAGAACTGCCCATCTGTGATCTGATCTAGCATGTTCCTCTGCCTCGTGGTTTTGCTGCTGTGGCTGGTCAGTGTGTGGTTTGGGAGCAGCTGTGGAGCTCTGCTTGGCCCCTCCATGCTCCCTCCCCACCTGCCTTGCTCCAATTCCTCAATTACTCCTCGTGTACGTTCAATTTTGTAACCCAAAAGTGCGGACCAAAGCGTTCTCCCCGGTCATTCTGAAGTGCTGCCAGCCTTGCTCGTGATAGGAATCCCTCCTGGAGCTGGGAAGCCTGGAAGGGCTCCAGTTTTCTGTAGATCCTGTTTGCTCCTCAGCCTGGTGCTTTGAGTCTGTCTTTGTCCAGGGATGTGCCACCTGGGATACGCCCATCATGCACTCCAGGTTTTGAGAGACGTGGGAGGTGGTGAGGGGCATTAAACCTGAGTTAAGCTCAGTGGTTCCTCTTGTCCTGGGTCTCTTGAGGGGGTTGTGCCTGTTCTTTAGATCCTAAGTGGTGCCTCTCATATCTGGAGGAGCGAGAAGTCCAGGATTGAAGGTGGGAGAGGCACAGAGGGTAGGAACCTGCTGCTGCTGTGCTATTGCTCCAGAGCTTAGAGCCCAGCCCCGGAGCTGAAGTGGGAGGTGCAGGCTTGGAGGGGAGAGGGATATAGAAAGGAAAAGCTCTTGTGCTTAAGATAAGCAGTGACCTGGCAGGCTGCTGATTGGGTGTCATAATCTTGGTGCCTTGGTTCTTCACACTCTATCTGGAAACACTGGCAAGGGAGGATCTTCCCTGCATAGCCCGTTCTGGCATTGGCACCTGCTGTGCCCTGGGTCTGTCTGATCGCAGCCTGGCTGCTTCCCTGCTTGTCCATCCTCCTGTCAGGCTGCCTTGTGTCATCCTGGAGAAATGGATGTTGTTCTTCCCACTTTGCCACTGCTAAAATTGTTGGGGATTCTGAGCACAAGGTCTCAGGCAGAATTCTGGACTTGCCTCAGGTGTTCGCCGGAGATCAGAACACCCATCAAGAGATTTGAATGTTGCCTGACTGGATTTATCTAGGCAAGAGCTACAGTTGTTGGCTGTAAAAATATGTGAGAAGTTAAATTCTTTAACTGGGAAGAGTTGAGCTGGTTGATTTACTATCAATTTGGGTGCATTTCAGCAGAGTAAACCTGCAAAGGGATGAGGTGAGGAAGAAATGCACTGGTAGGTCACACTGTTCTGTGGATACACTGCGAGCCAAGGAGAAATGAAAACCTGCAACAAGGGGAGTTTGGGATTGGAAATGGAGGTGAAGCTTTCCTGCATTCTTCATGTCAAAGGAGTAGAAGAGGGTTGTGGGAGGCTTCACATGGGCAAGCTGCTCTGGAAAGACAACAGGCAGAGGGAGAGGAAAAGCAAGAGGGGTGCTCTGGTCTCCTGAGGGGGAATGAGCTGTGGCATAGCAGGAAGAGGTTCCTGGTGACTGGGATATGGAGCTGAGGGAGGGGATGGCAGCAGACAGGACAGGAAGTGACTAAAATACTGTGGTGTGTGTTGGTTTCACTCTTTAAATACATGAGGCTCTTTCAGCGAAAGGACGGCTTGTTCTTTTTTCAAATGTGACCTTGTACTCGTTCTTCCCTCAAAAAAACCTCACAGGAGAGGAGTTTTCTGGCTCTCTTCAGCTGACTGTCAGCTCCTTTGCTGTTAGAGGGAGCTGTGCTCCGTGGAGGCAGCACTTGCTGGTGGAAAGAGGTTTCCAAGGAAGGGTTTTGGAGAGTGCTGCTGTGGAGATTCATGAGATGCTTTCCCTGGAATCCTTGGGTGAAGGGGAATGCAGGTGAAAGAATCAGAATAGAAGGGATAGCTGTCAGCAGGATTCATATTCATGCTTCTTATTTCCTTCATTAATTGAATGGTACCCGGAGAGTCAGAAAGAAATGGTGAAGGACAGCTATCTTAGGTGGGAATTGCTGGCTGTCTGGTCTTAGAGGATGAATAAAGTGCCTTTATCTTGACCCTGCCTGACACAGACAGAAAAGGTTTGGACCACTTGTCAGTTCTTCCTTAGTAAAACTCTCAGCAGGATGAAAAATGCCTGAATCCTAAGAGAAAGTTGGGAACACAAAGTGATATTTAAATATTGCTGCTTAATACTGAATGTTGAGGTTGTCCTACAGATAATGTAATGTACCTGACTCTGTGCCCTTCTTCACTGGAGCTGAACTTCACCCAGAACGTTGTCACAGGTGGCAGTTTTGGGGACATCTGCTGATCTCATTTTGGGAAGCTGTGTGTCCCTGGCTGAACTGGTTGATATTGGAAGGTCTCCCAATAGTGGAGTCACACCCAGGAAGAAGCAGTTCTAGTCTAAGAGTCCAGGACTGTGAGTTGCTGATGTTCTCTGGATGGGCTGTAGGAATGTGCTGGGAAGGGAGTCTCAGCCAAGCCCCGTCCCTAGCACAGGCTGTGGGACAAGGGTAGCCAGCTCTTCCTGGGAAGAGGTCAAACTTGGTGCTGTCAGAAGGATTGCCACAGCTCTGTGTGTACAATAGTGGCAAGGTAAGGTTGGCATTAGCTTGTCATGGCTTTGCAGGTGTCACCTGTAGCCAGTTATTTATCCAGGCAGCAATTTCCTGTGTGGCACATCAGAAGAAAGGGGGTTTTGGAGCATCCACTGGGCACATCTGTCCTCATACAGAGACCCAGTGTGGGGACATGGGGTCTGTGGTTTGTGTCAGTGTGCTGTGAGGAAGCTGCAGACTCCAGGAGGGGGAAGCTCCCGCAGATGCTGCCTCTCCCATAGCGCATGCCTGGAAGCACAGAAGCCTTTCCTTCCTCCTGCCTGCTCTGGGGCCCTGAAATATTGTTGTTCCCCACCCTCCCAAGACAACAATGACTTGAAAGCAGTGTGGCCCCAGCTGGGTCCGATGGGATGGGAGCTGTTTGCATTGTGCTTTTGGGTCCTCAACCACGGCTGGGATCCTGCTCTTCTCATGCTGGGCCAGTTAGCAGGCAAGACTCTTCCCTGCCCATGGGAACAGGCGAAGCTGATCTGCCTGGGAGCTGGAGGGGGTTTGTGGCTAATGCTTTGCTGATGACAGGAGCAATAGACTTTGGAATTTGCTCTGCTGGAGGACACAATGCCCTTCCTTCTGTGTTTCACGTCCCTGTTTCCTCATTGCAAAGGGATTCAAGTTTGAGGTGTTCCTGCCTGTTTCCTGGTGTTTGCACTTCTGTGATGTGACTGCCTTATCATGGAGTGGTTTGGGTTGAAGGTTCCAACCTGTTTGCTTTGGAGACTGTACTGTGAAGGAGATCTGGGAAAAGAGTCTGAACGGGCCCTGATCCCACAGTGCATCTCCAGCATCCACCCATGGCACCAATAGGATCCGAATCAGGCCCATCCACGTGGTCACATTTCTGTTGAATGAGCTGCTCTACAAAATCCAGAGCCTGGCTTGGTGCCACTTCCAGAAGGACAGACAATGCCTGGTCATCGTGTCTGTGGCTGGAGCTGCATTCCAGCCTGGGTATCCCGAGGTTCATCCTCAAATGGGACTCACCTGAGTTCCAGCCCAGTGCAGTAATCCCTGCTCCTGATTAAGTGTAGCCAAGGGAGTCAAATATAATCTATTAAGGGACCGGTTTGGACATAGCCTCTTCTTGCCAGATTTTCCATGACAAACCTTTTCCTCCTAAAATGTGAGGTTTTGAATCCAGCAAAGGCAAAGGAGCTGCTTTTCCCCCTAAAAATGAGTGTCTGGACTAAGGGAGCAGGTCAAAAAGCAGCTTGGTCCTGCAGTGAGCAGGACCCACTTGATCCCAGAGCAGGTGAGACCATGGGCTGCAGAATCCTCCTCTTCATTGTGCACATCCTCTCTCTGACAGAGAGCTGCCTGCTGGGATCTGTAGTCCGAGACTTGCCTCGGATCGGGAGGAGTGAAACGTTTGCCATGCTGGAAGGTGATTCACGTCCTTGCCTGGCATAGGTGTGCCTTGAACTTCCCTGGTGTGGTTTAGTAAGGAATGGGATGAAGTGGGCCTTTCTCCAAAGTGCTGGCTTCTCCAGGAAAAGCTGAGTTTGGGGTTTACTCATTGTCCCTAAATCCTGCACAGGCCAGACCCCTCTTTGCTCTGTGCCCTCATTTTAAAGCTGAGTACTACACAGACTTCATGGATTCCATGATTTTTAAGGATAAGTGCTTTATGAGGTGGCCTAATCATCCATTATAACACAGTCATAACACCTCTATATCTCCAACTTCTGATGCATCCCCTTGGAAGGGCCAGTCTCATTTTAAAGGCAGAGTGAACATTTGGGAGTTCCAGTTTTTGGTGAGTGCAGTCCAGCCTTAGCAATGTGAAATTCCAAGTGTTCCCAAGGAATAGGTCACTTCTGCTGGTGCCACTCCCATATGTCTGTGCTTTTAAATGCATTTTCCTGCCTTTATACAAGTACCTCTGTAAAAACCCATAAGTAAAGTGAGTTTTTGTGTTGTTAAAAACGGGGAGATCCCACTCATCTTTAGTGGATGGCTTAAGACAAAGGACAGCAGCCCTTTTCCAGATTGTTTAATCCTCGGGGCCATTGGACAGACCCTCGTTCAGGATCCTGAAGACTCTGCCTGAAGTGCCCCATTCAGGAGCAGCTGCTTGTTTGTGCCTGGCTGATGAGGTGCTTGTGTCCCTGTCGCTCAGGTTTTTGGGAAGGAGGTTGGAAAGCTGAGCACCGTCAATGGGCTGTTAACAATGGGTGAGTGACTCTGTCTTGATGGCAGGGGAACTCCTTGTGCATCCATCAGCCTGCTTGAAATTTGGAGTTAAAATTAAATGTTGGAGGAGGTGGGGGAAAAGCCTTTTTTTGTGTGTGTCCCTACGTGCTCCTGCACTGGTTCATCTAATTAATCTAAAAAAAAATTATTTAAAGCAGTACTTCTGTATGAGGGAGTCATTCCTCTTTCGCCAGTGAGGTTATGGCAGGCTGGTTCTGGTGGTGTTGCTGGGGATGTGACACTGTCCCTCCCTACTGCAGGCAGGTGCCAGCAGCTGTGTCCCCTCCTGCCCCATCCTGTCCCTGGCTGTCTGCTGGCCCAGCAGTTGGTGTGCACGCTTGATAATGGGAACATCCCCAATTAGGGGAAGGCAGCTTGGCTAATTCAGAGCAGGTTTGCCTTTTATCTGAGGGGATTTAGGGAGCATTCCCACGCAGGGCTCTGCTCTCTGGCCAGGTGG
Organism: Urocynchramus pylzowi; assembly: GCA_013397555.1. Lineage (NCBI taxonomy): Eukaryota > Metazoa > Chordata > Aves > Passeriformes > Fringillidae > Urocynchramus > Urocynchramus pylzowi. The sequence goes on along the minus strand of VZRH01005855.1, from coordinate 10,225 downwards.
CCAGCAGCTGGGGACATTAATTTCTTCCAGATCCATTAATGCCAGAAGAGGATGTCTGTCAGAAATCCCTGTACAGATGTGCTTATGAGACCCTCTAAGAAAAGTGTTCCTTCCACTCTGCTGTTCTTCCCCACACAAACAAGGGAGTAAATCAGTTTTTGTGTACAGGCACAGCCAAAGATGAAAACTTGAAAATCTTTTTTTTTTTTTATCATTGGTGTTTTGGTAGAGATTTAAACTCACAAGTGCCTTTACCTCCAGTGCAGCAAAATACTGATGCACCTGTAAATCTGGGGAACTGTTTCTTTGTTCTTTGCCTCTGTTATACTAAACTCTCTCCCCTCCTCCCGTATTTCCGTGTTAGAATTCATTAGGAGTGATTATCTGTCTCTCATACAGCCCAATTAGCACAAATCTGGATGGAGGAGGGGCAAAGCTGATGTTTCAGTGGTGTGTTTTGAGTTCAGGATAGACTTGGGCTCCCCTAGAGGCCGTGGCTGAGCTGTGTTAGGTTGGGATGAGGCTCTGGTTGTTCCTCCTGCTCCTCAGCTTCCCTTCTTGGTCCATAACTTCTCCTTTCCTGTTCTCCCCTCAGCGTGGCACGATGAGGCGGCGTTACGAGGACGACGGCATCTCCGATGACGAGATTGAAGGGAAGAGGACGTTTGACCTCGAGGAAAAGCTGTCCACCAACAAGTTCAACTCCACTTTCGTGGTCTTCATGGAAGGCAAAGGTTTGTCTTGGGGCTGCTGGTCCCAGGGAGTGTGTGTGGGGAACAGCATGGAAGCTGCTCGCTCCGGAGAGCACAGAGCTGGTCTGCAGCTTGCTGGGACACGTGGCAGCCAGGAATGAGAGGGTTTGCCTGGGTCAGCACCTGTAATTGCAGCCACGTGTCTACCAGATCCTTAATTCAAGGACTGTGTGGGATGTCTCCCCTTCCTTTCAGCACGCACACGGCTCCGTGGGATGGCTTTTCATCACACAGCCCCTCATGAGGATTTACTGGGAGGGAGGAGCGCTTCTGCAAGGCATCTCTTGCTTGGCTCTGAGCTTCCTAGGGAAGTGAGCACCAAAATCCAGGCTATTACCTGTCAGGAGCAGCCTGTTGGAGCAAACCCTCCTTAGGGGCCCTGTCTGAGGCTTGTCAGCAGCACACACCCTGCTGCCTCTCAGAACTGCTGCAAAGGAGTTCCAGGATTTCTGAAAGGGTGTAGAAAAGTGAGGAGCAGGGTTGGGCTAGGGATCTCCAGAGATCCTTTTCAACCTGAGCTTGTCTATAATTCTCTGAAGGAGTTTCTCCTAAACCTTCCCTCTTCTTGTCTCCCCACACCAGACTTCACAGTTGAGTACATCCAGCGGGGTGGCCTGAGGGACCCACTCATCTTCAGGAGCTCGGACGGCCTGGGGATAAAGTAAGTGCTGGGAGCATGGAGAGGTGGGTGACTCTGGCCCAGCTCCTTCATCTCTCCACACTGTGTGGGATCTGCTCCTGGCTCTGCCAGGCTGGTTTGACTGTCATGTCCACGCTGTTCTTTATGTGCAGTGGGCAGTGGGAAGTATCTTCCAGCTCAGTTATCTTGTTCTTCCTAGTCTGTTTGGACTGAAAATGAGAGGACTGAATTGGCTGTAGGTGATCAGAATTCCACCAAATGTCTGGAAAGTCCCACTGCTGCTCTGATGCAACATCTGGCTGGGTTTCTTTCCTAGTAACATAGGCATCTATTGCCAGAGAGTCAAACAATTTATAGTATTTCTGGCATTTCCCAGAATTGCAACCTGATTTTCCAAACTTCTAAGCTGCTGTCTGCCACTCTTGCTGCAGTACATCCATTGAGGTTTGTAGCTCTAAGTGTAAATTGGGTCAGTGTTTTTGGGGTTGATTAGAGGAATAAATGACCCCTCACAAACTTTCAGAGCTAGGACCAGCAGCACTGCTCCAAAGTCCCTCAGCCATGAGGTTCCGTGGCTATGAACAGATGGGTGACATCTCATCCAGTGCAGGGTGTTCTGTGCTGGGCTGAATTGGGTAGGAAGTCATGCCAGGCTCAGTTTAACTGCTGGATGACTTGGGAGGGTAGAGGTTTAATACTGGGTATTTCAGTGTGACTGAAACTGAATTTCTCCTGAGCTTTTGGATATTTCTCTGGGTCAAGAGCTGCTCGAATGGCTGCCAGCCTGCTCTGCCTGTAACAGCAGTGTTTGTACAGAGGAGGGTGCCAGTACAAACATTGGAGGGGTTCTGCTGTGTCAGTGGAATATACTGCATGTCCTGCACCGGCCGTGCCTTTGGACTGGGATAACTCACACAAGCAGCCTTCAAAACAAGAGCTGGGATTGCTTAGTTCAAGGCCTCCTGTCTCCTTTGCTAGAAGTCACTGTACAACAGCTCTGGAGATGGTACATCCTATTCCCAAGCCTGCTTCCCGAGCCAGAAGTTTGTCCTAGTGTTTCACCCCAGTCCTGTGCCCCCAGAGATCCTCTTCCATGGCCTTCTCCACCACCAGAGCAGCACAGATGTACCTTCAGGGTGCCAATTCCTGGGTCACAGGGTGTGCAGCCAGAAGCACTTGATGGTCCTTTTAGCCAGATGTTTGTCCCACAGGATGCCAGATCCAGACTTCAGCGTGAACGATGTGCGGCTGTGTGTGGGTAAGTGTCTGGAGCCACCCTGCACTCACTTGTGTGGTTGGGATCTTTGAGGCTCTCACCTCCTGGAGTCCCTGGTGCACAGGGACGGTTCAGTGACGTGTCTGTCACTGTGGCAGGGAGCCGACGGATAGTGGATGTGATGGATGTGAACACGCAGCGGGACATCGAGATGTCCATGGCGCAGTGGGCGCGCTACTATGAAACGCCAGAGGAGGAGCGGGAGAAACTCTACAATGTCATCAGCCTGGAGTTCAGCCACACCAAACTGGAGAACCTGGTGCAGAGACCTGCTACGGTGAGTGGGGCTCTTCCTCCCGCAGGGATCTGCTTTCCCTGGAAATCTGGAGGCGAGGTGCAGCCTGGCATTGGGATGTGGTAAAAGAGAGGCTGCTCGGAACACGCAGGGCTCAGCAGGGATGTCAGTCTGGAAGCTGCTGGAGCTGATCTCCTAGTCGGGCTGTGTTGACCATGGCCAAGTCCCTGGCATGTCACTCTGTGCAGAGACAGCCTGTTCGTTGGTTGTCAGCAATTAGAAACATGGAAGTCTGAACTCTGCACAGTGTGGCAGGGAGGGTTCCTGATGCAAAATGCTGAAATCTCTGAGGGCAGAGGAGGCCAAGACTGGAGGTGTGCTGGAAGAGGGGCAGGAAGCTGTTTTGTGCTGGGAAGATGAGTTGTGGGAGGTGGGATTGATGGGGTGAACACCTCAAACTACCTCTGCAGTCAGCAGAGTGGAAGTGGCAGCTGTGTGGGGCCAGTTACTTCTCTCTGTTAACTGCAGAGGGAACCTCGACATCTCTGGCTCTCCTGAAGCTTAGGGAGTTGAATCTCACCCCTAGGAAATGCTGTCTGGCATATTTTTATGGAAGCCCAGAGCTGGCATCTGAACACGTGATCCTAAGTGCGTTATGTGTAAGACTGTCCCAGTAGCACTGGGAAAGTTTCTGGATGTGGGGAAGGACCAAAAAGAGATTTGCCAGCCTGGGGTAGCAAAAGGTTTTGCTGTGCCTCTTTTTTCTCTGCTCACGTCTCCTACCTCTGCTGTAGGTGGATTTGATTGACTGGGTTGATAACATGTGGCCCAGGCACCTGAAGGAAAGTCAGACAGAGTCTACCAATGCCATCCTGGAGATGCAATATCCAAAGGTGCAGAAGTAAGTGAATTCATGAGCTGTGGCAGGCAGCAGACAATCTTTTGCAGGAAAACTGCCCAAGGGAGCAGCAGTGTGTACCAAGGGGAAGGGGGAGGAAGAGTCTACCAGCTTATTTTTGTGGGTGACACTTGTAAGGCCACTGCAGTCACTTATTGAATCCCCTTTAGCTGTGTGGAAAAGGGGCTGGGTGGCTTGGTGACACTGCTCTGAGCCATTGGCCTGCGTCTGGGGGACTCATTCCCTTGGAATGTCATATCTGCTCCAAAGTGTGGATCACCATTCATTTTCACCTTCTCCTCTTGTTTTTCACCAGATACTGTTTGATGAGTGTCAAGGGCTGCTACACAGATTTCCACGTGGACTTTGGTGGCACTTCTGTGTGGTACCACATCCACCGAGGGGGAAAGGTAGGACAGTGCCTATTGGGACAGCTGTAGGTGCTTCAGGAAAGGGGCTGTTGGTCTGGTTTTGTGTAAATCCTTGAGGATGCAGGTCCCATACAGAAAATTGAAGTCTTTCCACCCTAAACTTATCTGTATTGCATGGAGCCAGACAGGTACCAATCCCTGGTTCAGGTGTAGCTCTAACATGGTAAATCAAACTCAGTAAATCTCCTTGTCACTCTGGTGGCTTTCCTGGGCTCTGTATCTCTTGACACTGATGTAAATCATACCTTAAAAAGCATCCCAAGCTCAGGCTACCTGTAGCACTCAGTGTGTCAGTGTGGGAAAGACCTTGCTTGCCCTCTCGAGGTGGGCAGCTGTTCCAGTCATTTTGCTGGGAAATTCTCAGGGAGAGGGATGAGGAGATTCAGATGTTGGGAATAAGCCATAGCTGTTCATTATGTGATGACTTAGATTGATGTGTTGTCTTTATTTGCAGATCTTCTGGCTGATCCCCCCCACACCCCAGAACCTGGAGCTCTATGAAAACTGGCTTCTCTCAGGGAAGCAGGGAGACATTTTCCTTGGGGACAGAGTGTCAGAGTGCCAGCGCATTGAGCTCAAGCAGGGCTACACATTTGTCATCCCCTCAGGTACCCTCAGGGTGGGCAGGGGCATCCTGGTCTTGGCCAGGATTGTGGCACTGGCAGGATTTAGCTCCCTCATGAGTCACCAGGAGAGGGAGATGTGATGTAGCTCTGTCCTCTTGCTTGCCACCTCCCAAAACATGCCTGTGATGGCATTGTGGATCCAGCCCAAGTGTTAGGAAAGCTGTGGCTGGCTCATATCACATTTGATTAATTATTAAAGAAGGCTTTCCCAGATCCTGTCATGTTGACACATGGAACAGTGTAGGTTCATGAGAGGCTGGCCCAAGGCAGCTCCTCAGCTTCCTGGGTGTCTTGTGATACCACTGCAGCAGAGCTGTGGCATACAGCAGGACCAGGAACAGAAAACACCAAGGATTGCACAACTCACTCACTTGAGTCCTGTTATCACAACTGACACTTCTGAGCTGAGTGGCTTTGCCTTAAGGAAACCCATGCTGGAATTCCCCAGATGTTGGACTTGACTGGATTGCTTAGCATTGGAGATAAGGAGTGGAACTTGAGTTATTTTGAAGGTTTTTAGCGTTGGAACAGACTTCAGAAGGCTGTTTCCCTTGGTGCTAGGCCTGACGCAATTAGGAAACAATCTAGGATGACACCAGGGTGACAAAAAGCTATGCAAGATGGATCAGAAGGATTCTTCCAACTCTGCTTTCTCCCCAAGGTTGGATCCATGCTGTGTACACTCCCATGGACACGCTGGTTTTTGGCGGCAACTTCTTACACAGCTTCAACATCCCTATGCAGCTCCGGATCTACAGCATCGAGGACCGCACACGGGTAAGGACCTGTGGGAGACCCATGCTGGACACTGGCCCACGCCTGCTGTGGCATCTGTCATCTGAGAGCAGCAGTGGGAAGGAGGCCTGACAGATCCTCTTGCCTGTTTTGCAGGTCCCAAATAAATTTCGTTATCCCTTTTATTACGAGATGTGTTGGTACGTGCTGGAGCGTTACGTGTACTGCATCACCAGCCGCTCCCACCTGACCAAGGACTTCCAGAAGGAATCCCTCAGCATGGGTAAGTCCAGCCCTTATTCCTTTCTCACCCCTATCCAATTGGCTTCTTACACCCTCCTGCTGGGGCACAGGCTCAGCAGCGTGCCAGGCAGGGGAGGTCTGGGTAGCAGTTTTTTTGGGCATGAAGTCACAACCCAGCCAGACTTCTGCTTCCTCCTCTGGCCCTGCAGCAGCCCAGGTTCCTCACAGCTGTGAAACCAGCACACCACCGGTTCAGAGCCTTACACAGAAGAGGTGGGAGGAAGTTGCAGTAACCACCACAGTGATGTGGGCAGGAATTCTCTGTGGCTCCCTGGGGCCTTCTGCACACATGGTTTGAGGGGCTGACACAGTTGCTTGGAGGGCTCAGCGACCTCACAGTCATGAGTGAGTCCACATCCTCTTTATCACATCGTGAAGGCAGCACCAAGATCCTGAGCCCTCAGCTGGAGATCCCAAGCACTCCGAAGCAAAATGAGGTTGAATAGGGCTTTAAGCAACATGATGTAGTGGAAGATGTCCAGGCCCATGGCACTGGGGTTGAGCTAGATGACAGTCCAGGTCCCTTCCAACCGAATTCCATGAAATTAAGTCTAGGACATGAAATTCAGTCGAGGGCATTTGCTATTTCTTCCTCTGGGACATTTTTCCCTATCTGGTGCCCTGCATTCCCACAGATAAGCCAGGAACGGGAAGGGTGTTTAGCTGTTCTTTTCCAGCTTCTCTGTTCCTTTCACCTCATGCAAGTCTGTTGCTCCAGCATCCCTCATGACTGGGGGGATCCCACTACACATGGAACACTTCTATGATTGCTCTCCCTGTTTCTCCATCATGGCAGATATGGAGCTGAGTTCCTCGGACTCAGTGAACATGGAAGAGGAGGAGGAGGAGGAAGATGATGAGGATGCAGCAGGGAAGGAGTCCCGGCGCCCCACGACCAGGAGGTCCATTCTCACCAGCCCCATCGCCAACGGTGCCAACGTGGACTATGACGAACTGGGCAAGAGCTGCCGGAGCAGCCTGCCGGGTCTCAAGAAGACCCCATCCATGGACTCTTCCGACTCCAGCCGGGGCTCCCAAAATGGCCAGGCCTGGGACCCGAGCGGGGGCAGCCCCCGCAAGAGCAGGAGGGTGCACCTGACCCAGTTTGAGCTGGAGGGGCTGCGCTGCCTCGTGGACAAGCTGGAGTCGCTCCCTCTGCACAAGAAGTGTGTTCCCACCGGCATCGAGGACGAGGACGCCCTCATCGCTGACGTCAAGGTAGGCCTGGGCGACTGCAAAGCACTGCCCGCAAGGAAACTGGGCTTCACCCTCACCCTACCCCTGTCCTGGGGCAGGATTGGTGTCCTCCTCTTCCTCTGTGTGAGGCTGATGTTACACCTGAGGGACAGCCCTGGGATTTGGGATTGGGAAAGCAGGAGGGTGGCTGTGCCCTGGCTGGGTCCCTTATGGCTGTCGGTGCAGGAGTGCTCGTGGCTGATGCAGCTCACTTCCAGTTTTGGTGTGGACTCTGTGACAGTTGGAGCCTTTTCCTTGCCCCAGGTGTATTTGGCTTTGTTCCTTTGAGTTGTTTGCCCAAGGTGTGACCTGGAGTTACGAGAGTCAGTTATTTTGGGCTGGTGAGGGTTGTTTGGATTTTATTTGCCTTCATCTGTTGAACTGACCCAGTGAGTTTGGTGTTTTAGCCGTTTCAGCACTGAGGTGTGGAATGTCAGCTTCTATCCCCAGAAATACATTCTAGCCCCTAGAAAGTTACCTTCTGCTCCCCTTCATGCTGTTGGTGATCTGTACAGCTGCTTGCCTGTACCAAAGCTGACATCCAGACACAGCCATACACGTGTCCTTGTCTTTGCCATTGTTTTTATTTCCAGGTGCTGTCTCCTGATGTTTTTGTGAGATGTTCAGGTAAATCCAGAGCTCTGCTGTGTTTGGAGCAGAGGGTGTGGCTCTGGGGTCTTGGCTGAAAGAGTCTAGGTGCTGTTAGGGGCTGAATTTCTGGTTTTCTGTGCCTTTTCAGGCATCCTGTGTGACCTTTGAGAACGTGACGTGTGTGTTTCTAAGCCCTGTGTGGTGCTCTGAAGGACCCTGAGCTGTGGGCTCTATGTTTCACCCTTGGGCTGACAAAAGGAGGCTAGTGTTGGGCATTTTGAAGGCAGAGCCTTAAGGATTGTTGGTGTTCAGTTGGAGTTTGAGACCTGATCAAATAATCTGTTCATGATCTGGAGGTAGTAAAAGTGAGCCTGTGGTTTTGGTGTGACCAGGCCCCTGTGTCCAATTGTACCTCGCAGATGAGCTGTGGGTGACAGCCTTTGTGGTCCCAGACAACTTCCCTGAGGATTTGCTCCTTAAATCTGGCTGTCCTTGGAGGTTTGGAAGTATCCTGAGGACGCTGTCCCCTCGGGACTGGCATCCTCAAGGCATCAAGATCTTTAGTCACAGCCTGCAGTGGCTGAGGAAAGTGGGACAAGTTTGTCCAACCACAGCAAAGCTCTACTTTCAAAACCCATTTTCCATAGAGGTGATGGAAGTGGCCAGTAGAAGTTGTAAAGCCTGGGAAGAGCTTGAGACATTTCTAGCTAAAACTTCTAAGTGGGGCCACCAATCTGCAGCAGGTACTTTTGCCCTTATGTCACCAGGTAAGGCCATTGATGGAGCTGGGATCTGGCCAAGCTGGAAAGCTGCACTTTGCTCTGTGTACCCCACAGTCAGAACATGGCGTTTTCTCTTCCAGACTTGCAGGTGTGCCACCTTGATCAGCCCATCCAGTGCCACCCTCTGCTATCCAGTATCCCCAGGTACACCAGGAGCAGGAAAATGCTGCCTTTTCCCACAGCCTCTTGTGTGGTGATCAAGATTTCAGGGTGTCTGTGTGTTGGGTCACATGGAGAAATATGTATCCTGTCATGAGTTCAGCCTGGAGCGTCACTTGGTGGGATGTGACACTTTGGATGTGACAATGTTGTGCTTTCAGCTCTGTGGCAGGAATTGTCTGAAAATTCTGAGTGTGATGGAGGTCATTGGAAGGATCATTGACTAAGAGGGAATTTCTGAGAGGTTCTGTTGTCTTTTGACTGCTTCCATCCACGATTTCTGACCTCTCTGTGGTGGTTTCCATGACTGGTTTTGACAGGAGGATGGTCATGAGGCAGCTGACAACAGGTCTAAAGCCAGCCCCCTGTGGCCTGGCATAAACAGGTTATATCTGTGCTGTGCATGGAGCAGTTGGAGCACCAAGGATTGTAGAAACAAGATAAGCCTCTCCCTGAAGTGCTGATCCTGTCTCCGTGACCTCATCTCAAAACCTCTGGTGTGGCATTGGTCACTACCTGAGTGGGCAATGGGCAGAGGGAGAATTTGGTGAGGAATGGGGCTGGTATCCTCAGGGATGGGTGAGGAAGTTCAGGGTGGCCTGTGAGCTGTGCCAGGAAGGTCTCCCATGGTGGGATGGCAGCACTGGTCGCGCTCCTGCCTGCGGGTTGGAGAGAGCCCATGCCAGGGGCCCGATGGTGTCACTGCTTGCACAGTTGGTGACAGTCCCAGAGCCAGGTCAGCATGTGACTGACTGGCTTCCTGGGAACCCAAAGCTGGAGTTTCCTGCAGATGCTTTGGATGCATCAGAAGTGGGAGCAGCCGCTGCTCCCCTGTGCTGTTTGGCTTTATTTCAGGAGTTTTCTCCATTTTAATTGCAGTGTGTATCTGGGGGGTGTCTCGGGGGGGCTGGGATTGCTTGGGGACACCTTGATCGCCCGGAATGGATCTGTCCCCCTCTAGCGGTTTGGTCCCCGGTGCCTTTGGGAATGTGGCTGCTTCCAAACTTGGCTGGCAGGATGTTTGTCCCTCCAGGTCGGGAGCGTGGGGGTGCACACCCTGGGGGGAGCTGCAAGGGGGATGACCCTTGCCTGCATTCCAAAGGCCCTCTCGCTCCAGCGGGGTCTCCCGGATCCTAAACCCGCTTTGGAGCAGACAAAAGAAAGGCGCTGGGGAGGCTGGGCCTGAGCGGGACAGGGTAAGGGCTCTCGGCCACACTCTGCCCGGCCCCGGGGAGCCCGGCCCCGGCCTCTCGGATTGCGGCGGCGGCGGAGGGAGGGATCCCGGGGAGGCCGGTGGGCAGCGCCGCCCGGACCCTGCGCCAATCCCCGCCGTCCCGGCCCCTCCCGGCGCTGCAGCAGCGCGGCTCTGCCCTCCGCTTCCTCGCTCCCTTTTTCTCTTCTGCCATCTTCCCGTTGCAAAGCATTGCTGGGAACCGCATGTGGGTGACGCAGCAGCATTGTCTCCGGCTCAGGAAGCTGCCGCCGCCGCTGCCCAAGGGCTCGGGAGGAGCACGCGGCCGCCAGTGCGGCTGCTGGGGGCGGGGAGGAGCCGGGGGCGCTC
>VZRH01005853.1:0-25326 GCA_013397555.1 Urocynchramus pylzowi | reverse complement strand
TTTTTCACCCGTAGAATTTTTGGGGTTTCCTCCGCAATTTCAGGAGTTTCGTGTCGAATCCCCTCCTCGAATCCTTTTTTTTTTTCTCTTCTCGAATTTTGAGGGGTTTCCCCCACTTGAATTGTTTGTTTCCGCCCTCGAATGTTTGTGTCTCTAACAGCGTCAATTTTTTTTTGTTTGGGGTTTTTTTGTTTCCCCTTGAAATTGATTCCCTCCTTCCGCCTCGAATTTTGTGGGATTTCCCTCTCCCCCTCCAGTATTGCTGTTGGGTTCGGTTTTTTCCCCCTCGAATTTTGGGTTTGGTTTCTCCCCTCCCCACCGCCCCCTGGATTTTGGGGCTCCCTCCCACTCTAATTTATTTTTTCTACTTGAAATTCTGATGGGTTTTACCCCTTCGAATTTTGTGTCTTTCCTGTCTTTACGGCTCTGGAATTTTGCCGTGCCCTCCCCCCATCCCCCCCGGAATTTTGTTTTCCCCTTCTCCCAAATATTTTGTTCTTTATGTGCCCTAGAATTTAATCTTTTTGCCCCTCAGAATTTTGGTCTCTTTCCCCTAGAATTGCTTTTACCTCTTCTCTAGCCCACATTTCATTGCTGGGCCGTCTCCAGCTGCCAGGCTGGGGCTGTGTTCGACCCTGCCGTGGGATCAGAGGGATCTGGAGGGATGAAGTTGATTTTGTTTGTGGGTTCTCCTGAGGTAACATATTCCTCTCTATTCGGGAGGGCTGAGACAGAGCCTTGTGCGTCCCGGTTGGGGAGTTTCCCCGTGGAAGTGACTTTTTTCCTCTTTGTTCCGATAGGCTCGCGGTGCTGGCAGTGAGCAGTAATTCCCTGTGATGTGCTTACAGTTGATCTGGGAGCCTTTTATTTTTGGCAGTCTTTTATTTTCGGGAGCCGTTCTGCTGCACTGTAATTGTGATTAAGAGGAGCCCTCAGGAGGGCACTGAGGTATCCCTGGATTTTCCTGGTAGAGTAGCAGTGGCTCGAAAATGCTGCGTTTTCAAGCCACAGAGTCACCACAATTTTTCATTGAATATATTCAGTGCTTCTCCCCGCTCCTTTCCACTCTCTTTTAACCCTGCTTGAAGGACTGGCAAGTGGGTGAGCTGGGAAAGGAATGGCCTGGGAGAGGATTGACCGCACCAGGTCATCAGGAAATTTACTGTTCTGAGATTGTCTCAGTTGTTTTGGGTCCTTTTTCCCCCGTGTCGTTCCATCTGGTTTAATTCCATTACACCGATTTCCAGTTTGTTCACGGCTGTGGGATGGCTTTGAGGCAGGTGAGGCAGGGAACGAGGAGAGCTTCAGCCTTTCAGATGCAAGTAGCGATTGCAGACAGAGCTGAGTCCTTCGTGATGCTTGATACCAGTTTAAAAAGAATCCTTAAATGGAACTCTGGGCGAGCTTATCAACAAAATAATTGATTTTAAGTGACTTTATTTATTTATCTATCCACCCTGCTTGAGTGCTCCCTAAAAGAAGATCGTGGGGAAAGCAAGAACAGAATTTGGGATGTGCTGCCATGGATTGTGAGGCGAAACAGCTGGAGCGGGTCTCAGGTGTTGCCCATGATCGTTGACAGCAATTGACCCAGCAGGTTTATGCCAGCCCATCCCCTGCCAGAATAAATAATTATTGATTTATTAATTATTAATCGGTTTAATAATTAACAGCACATTGTTATTTTGCTGTCTCGTTTTATGCATAGTTGATACGTGGGGAAGTTTGAATGGGCTTAAATGTCTTTGATTTTTATAAGGATGTGTTTTTCCTGAGGACATGAGGATTTTTATTCTTTATATAGCCTGAAGAGAAGCTGTCCCTGCTGCCTCTGCCTACAGTGGGGGCATCACTAAAGGCCTGCAGTTCAGTGACAGGAATGGGAGGGTTTAAGGCTGCTCAGTGTTCTGTTGTTTAATCTCTGGAGTGGTTTAGCGATCATCAAGCGCTGCCTTTGCTGAGCAGGTTTATTTACCCAAACAAACCCTTCCTTGGGCTGGTGTGCTGTGTTGGCGGCTCTGCTGCCGCCCTGGTGCTGGCTTTCTGCAGAGCTTTGGAAGTTCAATGGACAGGAGCATCTTCTGTGTGTTTGTGGACTGATTCCACTCTGTTTTTTCCACTCGAATCTCTCCAGTTTAACAAAGCAGGAAGCAGCTCAGTGCCAGCTGTGTTCAGTAGCTCTAGGGGAGGAGGGATCTCAGCCAAGGTCTCCTCCTGATCCATGGCAGGTGGAAGAGGCTCCCTCTGTGATGGGGCAGCACCGCTGTCCTCTGTGAGATTCCCAGGTGCCTTTCCCTCCCCCCGTTGCCTGACTTTGCAATCCCAAGTTCACACAAGTGCTTCCTTGCCATGAAAGAGGTGAGCTTAGGAGGGGAGCAGGATCACGGGAAGGATGGAGACATTGGGAAAGTTGTCCTGCCGGGGAGCAGGATATCCAGCCCATCTGACATCCATCCTGCTGGAGAAGCAGCACTGACCAGAGCCCAGCACCTGGACCAGAAGGGCCAAAAGGAGCTGAGGTTGCTTCCAAGCTGAGGGTCCTATCCAAACATCAGTGCCAGCTTATGGGGTTTGGTAGCAGTGGGACTGTGGTGCAGGGCACCTCCTTGTCCCCTGGCCCGTGTGCTGCTGTCGGTCACCGTGCTACCGCTCAGGGGGTGCATGGCACGTCACACCAGCTGTGTGCCAGCAGCTTATCCCGGTGGTGACTGGCCGGGCTGCTCCCCTCTAATTCCTCCCTGTTCTGCCTCTTGGAGCAAGGGCCCAGAAAACGATGCTGGAAGGGGAGGAGGGGTCCCTGTCTCTTCCACCTCCTTTACCCTCTGGAAAGGGGGAGAGAAGGAGAGATGCTCCAGGGGAAGGTTTGCTGTCTTGCTCTGTAAGAGGATTTCTTATCAAAAGAGGAGGATGCCTCAAAGGCACCAGCCCTCTCCTGCAGCTCTTGGAGAGTCAGGAAGCAGTTTGGATTCCTTCTCTTTCATCAACACCTGGAGCAGGTTTGGGATCGAGTTGTTTAATTTTTTCTCCTTTGCAGTCAAGGGCTGATGGAAACCCTGCTCCAACCAGGAGCTTTTGCTGTGTGGAGGGAATGGGCCTGGGAGATATCCTCTCAAAAATGTTAAATTCTGCTTGGTGCTGCAGAGATTTCCCAGGTCTACAAAGCCCTGGCAGGTTCAGGAGTTCACTGGCAAACTTGGTAGGCAGTGAGGTGTCCCTGCAGCACCTCATGAAACAGATTCCCAGCCTGGGAAGCACCTGGAAATGGAGGGAGGAAACCCACCCCTGGTGGCCCCTCCTGCTCTCCTGGTGACAGCACGAGGCCAGGCAGCAGGGAGCTGGTGTGTGAGGATGACCACAGGGCAGGGAGCATCGTCCTCCTGTGGGGAGGCAGGTGTGGGCAGGGAGCTTGTTCCCCAGAGATGGAAGAGATTTTCTTCCTCTCAGCTAAAAGGCTTTTGAGGCCAAATAGCCTGCAGGGCCAGGCAGGAGCTGTTTCTTGGAAGAAATAGCATGAAAGTTGTGCAAGCCTTGCTGCTTTCAGGTGACCAGCTTCTCACCTTTCTCACCTCCAGCAACAAAGGTGACACTGGTGGCCAGAGGGAGGGAGCCCAGGAAAAGCCACTATTCTCCTTTTTATTCTCCCCTTTTTTTCCTGCAAGTGCCTGTCCCCAGTTGTGCAGTAAGTGCAAAGGCTGTACCTGGTCTTGCTACCCTAGGTGAAGGAGTGCGCTGTGCCTGGAGTGCATCCCGCCCTTCCCAGTGACCCGCTCCAGGCAGGATGCACACAGCAGGGAGGATATGATAGGATACAGTTCCCTGGCTTGTTCTGCTCCATCAGCCTGATGTGCTGTGACAGTTCTGCTGAATTGCTGACCCCAGGGGCTGCACGGGGCTATTTATGGACACACAAAGCTGGGGGACACTGGGCAGGATACCAGACTGGTGTGGCCCCAGCCAAAAGCCTGTCTTCTTTGGGGATCCTTGGGTGGCTCAGGTGGAAAAGGCGCTGTTTGGTGAAGTTTGTGGGGGAGCCTCCATTGGAATTCTGATTTATCCCTCATACCCTGGAGGTTGGATCCTGTCGGTAGCAGACATCCCCACGGAAGGCAGCGGGCTGTCCTCTGCTGTTAATGTGTCTCTTCTGGCCCCACAGCCCAGATGCTGACAGTAAAGCCTGTTTTTAGGCAGCAGTTGAGACCAAGATTTCTGTTTGCAGGGGCAATATCAAACCACTAAACCAGGGCCCTGAGCAGAGAGTAGCACCTTTAGCTGCTCTCCTGTCAGCCAGGTTTATTTTTATCTCTCACCTCCAGCACAGCAGGCTGGGAGCTCACGGAGGAGGACTGGACACCTTTAATAATTCATAGCTCCTGCATTTTGCTCCCCGCAATCAGAAAAGCGAGTTGCTGGAAGGCTGCTGTCACAAACCTGCTCCATGCACACCACAGGGCCCTGCTTGGGTGTTGTGCCCTCTCTCATGCTGTTCTGCCCAGTGGCCTGTCCCTCTCCGAGATTTTATGTGGGGCTCCAGTCTGGACAGGGGACTCCAGGTGGTCCTTCAGGGTGGGAAAGAGTGAGGCCACAACAGCCTGAGCATGTCCACCCCAGCTGGCTTGGGCCTGACCCACAGTTGTACAAACACGTGCTGTAATCTCAGTCCTGGTGTCAGCCCCTCCCTGGTCAGCTCCTGAAATAGTCTGGGCAGGCTGAGCTTGGGGAATTCTCCAGAGCTCCCAGAAGCAGCAGGATTGCTGCTGTATCAGGTGTTTTTCTGTAAGTATTAGAACTGGGCTGTGCTTTGCCTTTGGTTATGGAGCAAAGTCAATCTTTGGGATGGTCCTGTGCCTGGTGGAAGAACTTTGTCCCCAAAGCCTGACTGTAGAACACCTGCCTTTTGCAGCATCTCTGATCCATCAGGATCAGCCCCGTGCAGATGGAGGAGTTGGGATTCAGCAGCTGCTTTAGCAAAGCACAGGGAGAGCAGAGCCTGTTACAGAGCCTGGCTTTGTTTATGTGCTGGTGGCTGTTGTCTCCTGACTTGCTGTCCAATTGCTTCCAGAGTCCACTTGATGCTTCCATCACCTCTGAGCTTGGCAGCCCTCCTGCTGTCCAGGAGCTAGCAAAGGCAGATCCAAGAGAGCTCTTGCTCCTGCTCTGCACTGGCAGGCCACAGTGGTGCTCCAGCTGGTGTTTCATACCTTTCCTCCCAGATCCCAGTAGGAGCAGCAGGTTTACCAGCGGCCCAATGTTGTCCTTGTGGTGCTGGCAAGAGGCTTCACAGCTTTCCTGTGAGCTCTTCTGTCCTCTGGGCAGGCCTGTCAAGCCTGACAGGCTTGTCCTTACCATCTTACCCTTTAATTTTTATCCACACCAAAATATCCCCAGGAATCGTTCTCTTGGGGAGTGCAGAACAAAATTTTCGGGCGCATCCTTCAGTTCAGCTGAGTGACAGATTCCCACATGGGTGTGGATTGTGCATGGACCACTATTAGATCTCAGGTGTCTGTGTCTGTATCTGTGTGTTTTCTGTGTTGTTTTTCTTCCACTGTGGCTTGCCTTAGTTTGGTTGAGTAAACTCACTGCATTGCTGAACTGTAACGAGACATCATTGACTGAGCTGTGTCCTTCAAAATGGCACATTCCTGTTCCTGGGATTTGCTGCAATGCCTCGTGTGTAGGGCATTCTTCTGCTGCTGTTGCCAGCATGTGCCCAGGTGGTCAGGAAGGCCATGGTGTGGCCACGAGGCCAGGGCAGTGACTGTCCCCTGTGCTGAGCATTGCTGAGGCCACATCTTGAATCCTGTGTTCAATTTTGGCCCCTCACAACAAGAAAGACATTGAGGGGCTGGAGCATGTCCAGTGAAGGGAACAGATCTGGGGAAGGGTCTGGAGCACAGATCTGTGAGGAACAGCTGAGCGTGCTGGGAAAGGGGGTCAGCCTGGAGAAAAGGAGGCTCGGAAGGGGCCTTGTTCTCCACAACTCCCTGACAGGATAAGGCTGGGCTCTTCTTCCAGGGACCAAGGAACAGGATAAGAGGAAATGGCCTCAAGCTGTGCCAGGGCAGGTTTAGTTTGGGTATTGGGAAAAATTTCCTCATGGAAGAAGTCAGGCATTAGACCAGACTGCCCAGAGCAGTGATGGATTCACTGTCCCGGGAAGTGTTCAGAAGACTTGTGGATGTCACACCTGGGGACATGGTTTGGTGGTGGTCTTGGCAGTGCTGGGGAATGGCTGGACTCTGTGATCTTTCTCCAGCTTTTATGCTTCCATAATTCTATGATTCTGATGCCTACCTGCTTTAAGGATCCCTGGCTTTAACTGCTTTTTACTTACAGGTTGTTAAAAGAAGGGCAAAAGGAGTGGGAAAGAAAAAACCCCAGACTGAAACAGTTGAGGGTGTTTGAGGGGTGGTGAAACATCCTGTTAAAATCAACTCTTGGGAGGGGTGAACCAAAGGGCTGTGACTGCATGGTGGTTTCCCCTGCACTGTCCAGCTTGCAACATTCCAGTTGTTGTGGTAGTGTGTTCCTGCAGCACTGATGCCCCTTCGCTTTTCTTGGTACAGTTGCTCTGAAGAATCCTGGTGCCAAAGAAGCCCAGAGGGACAGAGCCTGTGGCACTGAACCAGCTCTGGGCTCAGCAGCAGTTCCAGAGGGTGAGCTGCTCCTACAGGTTAGTGCTCCTCACAAATGCTTTCATTTGTGAAATGAAAGAGATCTTCCTCTTGTCCCTCTTCCAGCTCCTTTGAGTTGTACTCCAAAACCAGGCTGGTTTTTTTGCTCATGGCAGGTGATTTGTGATTTCATATGGTATAGCTCACTGTGCTTCTCACTGGGCAGAAGTTTAAGACCTCCAAAGGTCCCTAGGGCAGAAACTGTTGCTTCTTCCCTGCTTTTCCCATTATTCCTGGAAAAAGTTGCCATTTTTAAATAGTCCATATATAAGGAACATCTTGCTGGATTTCTCAGCATGGGGATTCATCTTTTCTGCTTTTCTGCCCTCATGTCTAAGTGTGCCAAAGGTGTAACGTGAGAACCAATCTGAGCGAGGTGATTGAGTGGAGTTTTCAACATGGGCACACTGATCCTGACTCAAGGCTGTTGTCCAAATGCTGGTGAGAACCAGGAAGAAAACATCGTGAGAGTCTCCCCTGATTCTGAGGAGGTGATGTGTGACACTGAGCACACAGATAGGTGCTGATGGGCCATGTGCTCATCCCTTAAACACAGGGTAGGTGGGTGTATCCCAAGAGCTCTGTTTTTCCCTAGTGGTCTTCTTTGATGATGCTGGAGACAACGCTGGTGGTGCTGCATCGGCCATGGTTTGTTCAGAGGTGCCAGGAGGTCACCTTCTGTCCCCAAACTGTGCGCAGAGAATGGGAAGAGGTCATGCTCTGGCAGCACGAGGTCCTGCAAGGACACAGGTCTGCCGTCCCCTGCCTGGCAGCTGGGCACAGGCTGTGGCACTGTCCCCTGCCTGGCAGCTGGGCACAGGCTGTGGCACTGTCCCCTGCCCGCCTGGCTGTTCTCCAGCACGGGCTGAGCTTGCTGGGCAGCCCCAGCTCCTGTCCAAGCGCTCACTCAGCACAAAGTGTAATTACTGTCCTGCCTGAGCGCTGAGGATCTCTGTGTCTGGTGGGAGAAGTGCTAAAGCCAGCCTGGTTAATAACCCGAAACCAGAGGGTTTTCCCTCAGGATATAACAAAGCTGCTCAGCAGGGCTTGCTGGGGGTTGATGTCCTGCTCATCAGCTCCTCCCACAGTTGGGTACCATCCTTTTAGAGGTACCAAACTGGGTCTGAAAAGCTGGTTCAGCTCTCTCAGGGTCTATCTATGTGACCCTGGATGTGGCAGGAGCTCAGAATCTGTCTCTGTACCCCCACCTAGGAAACATTCCTCCATACTTATAAACATACTTCCACCTGGTCTGTCACCTCCGATGGCCAAACTTCCTTTGTTTCTTGGTCTGCTCTGATTCTTCCCCTCTCTTCCTCTGAAGCTGCTCAAAGGGTTAAAGTGCATTTGGCAGCACTAATTAACCTCTGCAGCAGATTCCCACACACTGAGATCAACCCCAGTAAATAGAGAAAGCGTTTGTGCCTGAAATAAAGGGAAGGAGAGGGGGGAGAAACTCTGACCTGGGCAATGAAACAGGAGTTGGCAGCAACAATAGCTGGACTTGGTTGGGACTACACGCCAGGCCCTAATTAATGCTGATGTATGCACATTATGAAGTGGGGGAAGCAGGCCAGGGCTGGCTACTGTGGCTTCCCTGCCAGGTTAGTGGTACAGGATGGTTTTGGCTGAAAAAAGCCACAGGGTTCAAACTGCAGGAGCCCTGCTTTCCAGAGAGGTCCTGCTTCATGCTGCCAGAGTGTCCCCATGAGGATCTGTTCCCCTTAGGGAGGGGTGACCATGTGGTGGTGTTAGGGCAGTGGAAGCTCTTCGGCTTCTGGGAAGATAAACCACTGATTTTCACAGGGTTTCACTGCCTTTGCACTTGGGCAGCACCACGGGCTTGAAGGTGTCTGCTGGGTGACTCGGGATTTTCAGAGCTGGGGACACTGAGCCACAGAGTGATGTCTGCCAGCTGGGCTCAGGGAGTACTGCTGTGGGGCTACTCTCAGCCCTGGCAGAGGGATGACAAGGTCTCCAATGCCCTGGGCTCTGTGATACAGAGGCTTGCAAGGGTTGGTGCTGTGGCTGCAGCACTTGAGGGTCCTTCCCTGGATCCTGTCAGTGCTTGTGTCAGCAGTGTTCTGCCTGTGGGCTGCTGCCTGCTGCCAGAGAGCAGGGATGGAAAGCCAGGCCTCCTGCAAAGGACCTGCACTCCCAAACTGGTAGGAAAGCTCCTCTGCCCCTTCTGGTCTTCTGCAGGTGTAAAGGACACTGTCATCCAGCACCCTGGTCCCTTCTCATGTGTCCTGTCCTGCCAGCTGTGGGGTTTTTAGCTCAGGGAAAACACCCAAATTACTTCCATAATTTATGAAAGCAGTAGCAATGAACTCCTCTTGAGTAAGACAGAGGCTCTGATCAGTTCAGCCCATTCGTGCCAGGAAGCCCAGTGCACCCTTGAATGTTGACTTTGCAATCCTGGGGGTTGAGGAGTGGATGGAAGGGCCAGTGAACTGTCCAAGTGTGTAACATTAAAAATGCAATGAAAGCTTCAGATTGATGGCTGCATTTGCTCTTCTCTGTGGGGAGGGCTTGGGGCTTCAAATCCACTCAGGCACAACAGCTTTGAGTATTTATTATGTGAAAACAGCACAGCATTCAATCTAAGGGGTGTGGAGTCTGCATGAGCCAGGTAGTGTTCCAAAGGAAGTGATGTTGGAGGTGCTGATCTTAGAGGGATTCTCCAACCTAAAGGATTCTGCGATGTATTGGCTGAAAGAAAAAGATGCTCTGGGGTCACTCAGTGATTTTGTAGTTTTCCCCCAAGTCCAGTCACCAGACTCAGCCTGAATTCCCTGCTGCTTTGGAAGAAACTGGCTTTTCAGAAATCAGATTGTTTTTGCTGCAATTTCAAATCCAAACCCTTATGCTTTAGCTTTTGGCTTTTCCATTTCCACTGGTTAAGGCCCTTTCAGCACTGGCCACCTTGAGGAGGGAACGGGCAGCAGAGATAACACCTTCCTTGGCCTTGGTCCTTGCCCACAGACAGTCCAGGCATTCCATGGTCCTTCTCCAGACCACTCCTCTGGAACCTGGGATGGCCACGTGTGGCTGCCACGGCCCTCAAGGCTGTTGGAAAGGCTCATTTTTACCAAAATGGACCTGTTCCTGATGATGTCCGCTTTCATACTGCAAGAAGTTCAGAGGCTTTTATCTGCTCCCTGCACAGGATGAGGATAAGTGTCCAAAGCTGAGTCTGAGTGAATGCTCCCAGCACAATTTTCCATCAGTCTGGATTAGGATATTCCCAGGCGGCTATGTGGAAGAGCTGCATGAGCTCAGAGAGGCCATCTGTGGTGGCTCAGCTGCCTGCTAGCCAGGCTTTGGGTGCCCAGTGTCCTGCTGTAAAAGTGAAGTGTTCGTGGCCTGTACCTGCTGATCTCCTCTCTCCTACAGGCCCTCAATGGCTTTGTGCTGGTGGTGACATCAGAAGGGCTGATATTTTACTCCTCGCATACAATCCAGGACTATCTGGGATTTCATCAGGTTGGTGAGACTCTGACTTGCTGTGGAGAGCCAATTTTTCCTTGGTGGTGGAGAATAGCCCCAAGTTCCCTGCAGGGAGGAGGCTCTGCAGGGATCACATGGTCTCAGGGAGTTGTTTGGGGCTTTTCCTTGGTCTTGGGAATTTGGACCCCATGTTGCCAGATGTGATCACTGGTAGGTGACAAGGGACTTCATCAGCCCATAGATACTTTCCAGCAGCCGTGTTGATAGGCCTTCATGGGGTTCATGGCCATGGTAAGATGTCTGGGGTTCCTTGCCCAGTTTGCCTGGGGCACCCACTCAAATCCTGGTAAATACCGCAAGGCTCCAGCACTTTGGGCACCCAGGTAACCTGGAGGACACTAGATCATATTTACAGGGAAGTGGGACTTAACTGCAGTCCTTCAGCTACTGTGGTTTGGTGTCACCCACACGCAGCTGGCTGTCCCCAACACCTGGGGTAGATGGCATCTGTCCACCTGGCCACAGGGAGTAAGTCCCAGGGCATTGTTCTCTTGGGAATAGTCTAGGGATGGGGTGGCCTTGCTGCTGTTTTGTTCCCAAATCCATGTTTTCATCTCATTTCTTAAGTCAGCACTAGGATTTTGAGTTATGGGGAATGTCAGAGGGAAGCTGTATTGACTCTTTAGGCTTCTCAGGGGAGGAACTGAGGCCCAACATGGCAACATGGGCAAGGAATCTTTAAAGCCAGATGTGCTGTCTGTTCCCACCAACATCCTTCTGGGGGTAAGCTTCCAACCTCATTTAGCTAGGGGCCCATTTAAGCACCAAGGAAACTGGGTAAGATAAAATCAACTGAGGCCCTGACGGGCTGTTGCCAGGTGGGACATGAAAACTGGCACTTGGGGACAGGCTGCAGAGCTTACAGATGGTGTGTCCCCTCTAGACGGATGTCATGCACCAGAGTGTCTTCGAGCTGATCCACACTGAGGACCAGCTGGAGTTCAGGCGCAACCTCCACTGGGCCTTGGACCCACCGCACACTCCTGAGGGTGAGCCTTCTCCAGCAGGTAAAGGCAGGCTGCCATCCTGGGTGGCATGAGGTGTGTGGCTCCCCAGGGATCCTGGGAGCCTGGCTCACTGTCACCACTTGCACCCGTGTGGCTCAGGCCACGGTATCATCCAAATGTTGTGGCATTTTCCCCCAGTTTCTGTTGCTGTGCTCTGCAAACTGCTGCAGTGCCCAGTGCTGGGGACCTCCAACCCTCGCTGGGGTGGATCCTTACTTCATTCTCTCAGTCCCTCTCTTCCACAGCAGGGAAGAGTCTTAGCTCTTCTGCTGTCACTTACAAGCTGGATCAGCTGCCCCCAGAAAACTCCTCCTTCCTGGAGAGGAGCTTTGTGTGCCGCTTTCGCTGCCTCCTGGATAATTCCTCTGGCTTCCTGGTGAGTACAGACCCTGCACAGCAGGAGAGGGGCAGGCTCACCACAGAGGTTCATACCACCACTGAAACCACCACCCCCTGGAAAGATCGCGTGCCCCTTTCTGCCATGTGCAGCACTTGCCTGTCTCAGCAAGAAACTTCCCCTTGTTTTTCATAGGTTTGGCCTGTACCTACAACCTCTCCCTGTGAGTTTTGTTCCTCTCCTCTCAGAAATGCTGAATCTTGAATAAAAGTGCTTTTCTCCCCTGTGTTTTGCTTGTTTTTTCTGTTGGAAGCATGTCTTAAGATCAAGTAGGTGGTGGTCATCCCTCCTCCTCTCTGCACTGGAGAGCACAGGGTGCCCAGGGAAGCTGTGGCTGCCCTATCCCTGGAAGTGTCCAAGGCCAGGTTGGATGGGGCTTGGAGAAAACTAGGATAGTGGAAGGTGTCCTGGCCCATGGCAGGGGGATTGGAATGAGATGATCCTTAAGGTCACTCCAAACCCAAGCCATGCTTTGATTTGATGATTCTATTCACACCAACTCTGTAGACAGATATCTTCCTATCCATGCAGCTCTCTTCCTTCTTACTTTTCTGCACGACACTGAGCTTTTCTTCTCTTCCCAGGCTTTGAACCTTCAAGGCAGGCTGAAATTCCTTCATGGGCAGAACAAAAGGTCTGAAGATGGCTCTGTCCTGCCCCCCCAGCTCGCTCTGTTTGCCATCTCCACGCCCCTGCAGCCCCCTTCCATCCTGCAGATCCGAACCAAGAACATGATCTTCAGGACCAAGCACAAGCTGGACTTCACCCCCTTGGCATGTGATGCCAAGTAAGCATCAGAGCTTTCAGTGCTCTGTTCCTGACATCCCACCTCAGCCTTGCCTCTGAGCTTGGTGTGCACTCTGTGTCTCACAGGGGCAAGATTGTCCTGGGCTACACTGAGGCGGAGCTGCGGATGTGTGGCACCGGGTACCAGTTTGTCCATGCTGCTGACATGCTGTACTGTGCTGAGAACCACGTCAGGAGTAAGACTCCCCTCCCTGGTCACTTGTGCTGATGAGTGGGCTGGGACTTGGGCAGCTCTGTTGGCTGCTCTGTCAAGCCCAGGATTTCTTTCCCCACAGGATGCTGTGCTACTCCTGTCACTCCAGGGAGCTTGGTGTGGAGTGCAGTGAGGGGTGTTCAGCTGTATGGTGTCCCCTGTGCCTGCCAGCCATGCTGCTGCTGGTTCCAGTTGGAAAGGGCAGCGTGCCGTGGCGACAGCACTGGTGCTTCCTCCCGGCAGTGATGAAGACGGGGGAGAGTGGCCTGACGGTGTTCCGGCTGCTGACCAAGGACAACCGCTGGAAGTGGGTGCAGGCCAACGCCCGGCTTGTCTACAAGAATGGCAAACCTGAGTACATCGTGGTCACACAGAGACCCCTCATGTATGTGCTGGGGCTGGCATGGGCACAGCCTGGCTTTCTCCATGGCTCTGGGATGTCCTGAGCAGGGTGTTGGATTGGTTGTTGCTGCTTTGTGCGTTTTAAAGGAACAGCTGTGGGATTCTGTGCTTGGTGCTGTTCAGCCACATCCCCATCTGCAAGGCCACCCCTCAATGGGGGTGATGCTCAGTTATGCTGCAGGCGTTTGGTTTTTGTGTGTGTGTGTATTTGTATGAATGGATGCTGGCTGTAGCAGAGGGGCTTTGGCTTGCAGGGATCACAGTTGCCCATTGCAGAAGCACTTGCGGGGTGGGTTTCTGCACGTGTCAGCCACAGTGTCCTCTTCCTGCCCTGCAGAGATGAAGAAGGAGGAGAGCACCTTCGGAAGCGGTCCATGCATCTTCCCTTCACCTTTGCTACAGGAGAGGCACTTCTATACCAAAGTACTCACCCTCTCCCGGGCTTCCCTGACCTTTTCCAGTGCAAAGGGAAACCCAGCAAGTCCAAGAAGCCCTCCTGCAGCCATGTAGGGTGCTCCCAGAAGAATGGCATTGACCCCAGGTCTCTGTTGGGTGCTGTGATACGACAGGACAAGGCGGTGTACTCCTCCCACTCAGCTCCCATTCCCAACCCTTCCTTCAGCAGCACTTTCCAGCTCAAGAGTGTGTCCTTGCCTGATGCAGGAGGGGATGCCTGGAGTATGGGCACAGTTCCAGCTTCTTCAAGGGGCAACAGCCTCCAAGAGAAGCTGCTGGATTTGCAGCAGGAGGACCCTCTCTTGGCCACCATGGACTTGCTCTCAATTAAGAGTGACCAGAGCTGTTCCAACGAGCTCTTCAGTGCTTTGGAGGGCCTGGGCTTGAATTCTGAGGACCTGGAGCTCCTGCTGCTGGATGAGAAAATTATGATGGTCAGTACGGACCCAGACCAGTCCCCATCCCTGAACAACAGCCTGGACAGCAACCAGATTCTCTCCTATGTCCCCACCCCTCCAGTGGATGGGCATGAGGGAGAGCAGCAGACCTGTCCCCTGCCAGGCACGTCCCCTAGCCCACAGGGAGGCTTTGCTCTGTGCCACACAGAGAACAAGGACTCAAGGTGCCACCTGGCACAGCGTGCAGGGCAGCCCAGCACTGCCCTGGCCCAGCCCCCCATCCTGCCGTGGGAGCAGCCCCTCAGTGCTGTGCCAGGGCTGCTCCCAGAGCTGGCTGAGCAGGAAGAGCTGTCCAGTGGCTCCCAGTGGAGACCAGCTGGGGAGGAGACTGTGCTCCACTCCTTCCAGCCAGGGCAAGGCACCCCATGGCACAGGGCCCCCAGCTCAGCCCTGGTAGCTCCCTGTCCGCAGGAGCCACCCAGGGCCCAGCAGCTGCAGGGAGACTTCTCAGCTGTGCAGCCCCTCCAAGAGGATACCCACCAGTCCTTCTCCCCGCCCAGCCAGTGCCATGTGGCACCACGCAGCCAGCCGAAGCACCATCACTTGCTGATGAATGGGATATGTGGTCACAGCCCCAGCTCTTCTCCACACCCCAGCCCACGGCAGGACTATGTTTGCTCACTCCTGTGGTCTCCAGCTCAGCCTGGTGTTTATGGCTTCAGCAAAGACATGATCTCCCAGCCCCAGGGCTGTTTGGGCCCCGGGCCTGATGTGCCCCCACAGCATTTTAACCTGAATGGATTATGCAACATGGATGCTGCGGGCACTGGGGACTCCTGGGAAGAGACTGCTCCATACCCCAGGTTTTTTCCCACTTTCTACCAGCTTATTCCTGAAAAGCAACTGAGCCCTGTTCTTCCCATGCTCCAGCACTCTTCCCCCAGCTCAGCTGCAGGGCGCTTTGGGAGCATCAGCAGCCCTCTGGAGACACTGAATTCCTATGGGACACATGGTTCTGCACAGAGCCAGGAGGGCAGGCACAGGGTAAGTGCCTTGCTCCAGTCTGGGGCTCAGTGTTTTCTGTGCTGGGAATCTGTCCAGACAGTGCTGATGACCCCCTGCAAAGCGCCTCACCACTGTTCTCTCTCTCTCCTAGCCCCGCAGCAGCTGTGGTTTGCTCAGCTCTCCCATGGGACTGCCCCAAGACCATCCAGTGCTGCATGGAAGCCTGGCACTGCCCTGCCAGCCTCAGCCCCAGGCAGAAGTCATGCCAGATCCCCCTCACGTCTCCAGGGGGGACTTCTATCTCTAGGAGAGACAGAAATGGACAAAGCAGGACTTTTCCCTGGGGAAGGAGCTACCTTTAAGCTGCAGATAACAAACCTTCCCCACTGCTGTGCACATCCTGCCAGTGCTGCTGATGTTGGTTGCTTTGGCTCACCTGGGTTTTTTTTCTCAACTTCCCACCATTCTGCTCCCTGTGCTGTTCCTGTGTTCGTGNAGAATTTTGGTGGACTGTTAGTTTAACCAGTGTGGTTGGAGAGGTGGCAATGTCATCCTCCAGTGCACTGTCACTTTTGGAATTCTATAAATGTTGAGGTCTGAAAAATAAAGTTCTCTCTTCCTGTTCTTGTTCTGATGCTGGAACATCTTGCGTGAGTCTTGTAATTTTGTGTCGCAGCTGTGACAGTGTCCCTGGCGTGGGGAGGGACAGCAGCAGGCAGCAGAGCTAGAGGACAGATTTCCCAGGGTGCTGGAGCAGGCTGAGCTGTGGTTGCAGGTCAGCCCATGAGTGCAACCAAAGCTTCATCAAAGCTTTGTATTTACATGCATGATCCAGCATGGATACCAGCCTCATGAAAGCCTGTTCTAAAGAAAGAGACAGAAGATGTTTTCACCTCTGGTATTAAATTTCCTGCCATCCCAGCCAGGCACCTCTGGCTGTGGCCATGTTGTACAGATATTGCCTGTTTTATAAGGAAAATGAGCCCTGTGTGGTGTTCTTGTGTTGCTCTGTGGTCCTTCCCCACCCCAGCTTTCCCTGTGTCCCAGGTGATCCCAGTGTTTGGCATCCAGATTAGAGCTCCTGTAGCAAATATCCTGGGCTTTGCTGTACTGTACAAGACATGCAGAGATTGGCTACTAAACTGGTTTTCTCTGGGTGCTGGCCTCTCAGGTACCTTCAGACTTCAGGTCTCAAAGTTTTCAGTTAAAAACCAGAAATTTCAATATGATAAAGAAAAATAAGTATAATGCTACTTAATTGTAAGTACTGGGAGAGTGATATTTTCCCACAGAAAAAAAACCAAAAACCCACAGCCCATATGTGTGTATATAATATGAGCTGACAGATTTATTTTTATGCCACTCCAGTGGAAGGAAAAAACAACCTCTTGCCATCCCAAAGCAGCATCCTGTGGAATGGGATGAAAAGGTTGTTTAAAGATCAGAAACACAGTGACCCTTTAAGAAACCTGACAAAGCTTATCCCTCCTCCTGCTTGTCCAGCTTTGGATTCATGTGAATTCCTATTGGATTTGTTTCAATAAATGGTTTTGGAGCTCTTCCCTGATGTTTCCCTTGCTGGTTGTGTCTTCCCAATCCGGAGCATGTCAGGGCTTGCTGGCTGCAGCATTGGAGCTCAGGCCTTGCCACTGGTGACGTGAGACACAATGGTTTGGATTAGAAGGGATTCCAAGGAGCACTTGGAGCCTTTGGGATGAGCACGGTCCACCTGCTAGCTCCTGCCATAGATGTTTGAAAGGGATTGAGAAATCTGACAGAGAAGGGTAAGTGTATAAAAAAAAAGTACAATATTTATATATTATAGTAATATATAATATATATGTGTATAAAGTTGCATGTAGATATATTGAAATATAAAGTGTATGTATTTATAAAGGGTCTATATGTAGTTTCCAGTATGTAATAGAAAACGTCTTTTAAGACAAATGAGCTGATTCTTTTCCCCTGCACTATTGTTTTTCACCCTGGAAACTAGAAAAAACACAGGTTTGTTTGCTCTGAATGATGAATTTTCCAACATTCCCACCCCTACATGGCACCTGCTTTTCCTTAGGAAAATAAGGCAGTTTTGTAACGTTTCCGAATTTTTGATGGAGATATGCTGGGAGCGTTTGATCTTTTATGGTTTCTGTGCCCTACTCTGCTTTTTCCTCCCTGTTCCTTCAGAGGAGTTGGCTCTGGGCAGCACCACCCCTGCTGAGGGGGAAGGAGCCGTGGATGGGACCAGAGCATCCCTGGGGCTGGCAGCTTGGTGATTTCCATCTGAGTCACAGATGCTGAGCACAACCTGACCACTGCCAAACTTTCTCCTTGAGCCAGGTCCTGGATGTGTGGACAACCGTTCCAGCTGTCCTGATGGGTTTCTCCTCTTCCTTGCCATGCATCTCCACAACACCACGAGCTTCCCTGCAGCCCAGGTAACCTCAGGAAGACTGCAGCCCTGCTGGCTGTGTCACCAGGGCTCTGTGTTTTAGTGAGCACAGTGTGGATTTGTCCAGCACTGTGTCTGTGACACCTGTGGAGCACAAGCCATCATTTCTGTGGGGGGAGGTGCTCTGCTCCCAAAGTAGGCTGGCACATCCATAATTTATGCCCATCCTCATGGCAGCTGCTGCCTGTCTTCCCCTGGGCCTCGTGGCATTGATTCTTGACACACCAGGCTGTCCCAGGGAGCCTGGCTGAAGAAAAAACTTCCTTCTGGAGCAAGGGAGATGCCTCTGTTCATCACCCCAGTATCTGCAGCCTGCCCTGAGCTGTGGTGGTAAGAAAGGGGAGTTGGGCAGCTGTGCATTTGTGCTCTGGTTTGCACATCTGGAGGGAGCATGGTCCCATGAGGCAGATTAATCCCTAAGAGCTGGATGAGGCCAAGGGAGGTGTGAGGAAAGAATATCCTGAGTTGGAAGGATCACTGAAGTCCTGGCCCTGCACAGGACAACTCCAAGAATCCCATGGTGTGCTCTGGTTCGGGGATGTTTGTGTAGCTGTAGGCTCAGGTCCATGCAGGAAAGGGCAGGAAGAGCTGTGGTGCTCCTTGCAGCACGGTAAGGTGCACATATGGACGGGCAGGAGGAGGAGAGCAGAGGGCATTTATTGTTTGCCTCTTTTCCCTTTCCCTTCCTGCCCACTGTGTTCCCAAATGTTAGCCAGGATAAGGGCCTGTGAGACACAGCCTGCAGCAAAAGGGGGCTCTTGTCTTGAGCCAGCTAGGAGAGATTATATCTGATACTGGCTGCATCTGAGGCTGAAAGCACCAGTCCCCAGCTAGCATCACAGAGGCCAGGATGTCTCCCTGGGCTCCAGGACAGCAGAGAGCAAGGTAAATATTTCTCTAGAAGCTCGGCCTGGTGTTTGCCCACACCACCTCCATGCACCATCCATTATTGTGGGGGCAGGAGCTGTGGGCAGTAGAGCAGAACACGCTGTGATGGCTCTTGCTTTAAACAGAGATGAAGGAGCATGTGGGGAGGTGGTGTTTATTCACACCCAGCCTGTGTCCTGTTTGCTGGCTGCTCCTCAGTGCCAGAGCTGTGATGAGCGCCTGCTCTGGGCCAGAGGAGAGCCATGGACAGGTGCTGCAGCCTGGCTGGGGATACCTGGGACAGCAGGTGTAGAGTTAACCAGTGTGTTCCTGAAGAAGAGCTGAGACACGTTTCACCTCAGTTTAAGTAATCTGAAAAAAACAATTTGGAAAAGTCATAAAGTCTCTCAATAGGAGGGCACTTCAAAACATCACTATTTGAACTCCCACTGCAGAGTTGAGTGACCAGCCATCTATACAACCTTCTGTGCCCACAACCTTCTGTGTTTTCAAGTACAATGGACTTTAGATAGCAGTCATCTGCCTTGCCCCAAAAAAATACATTTGTGTATCTTTTTGATAAGTCCAAAGACTTTCCAAGCCTGGCTGGAAAGATCTAAAGAATGATGAAGCACATCAACCATCATCCTGGAGTGAAGGACCAGCACATGGCTAGCAGGTACATTGGAATAATGGCATTGCTGTTGGTGGTGTTATCATCATCATCATCAGATATTGTTATCATTGTTATTTTCTGGACCTAGAAGAGTTTGATATGAATGGGCTGAAACTTTCTGTGTTGTTTGATAAATGTGTGTGCCTCAAAAAATAATCTCATATCTAATGTGAAATCTCAGACTCACAGAATGGTTTAGGTTGGAACCTTAAGGCTCATCCTGCTCCCCGCCTCTGCCATGGGCAGGGACATCTTACACTATCCCATGTTGCTCCAAGCCCCATCCACCCTGGCCTTGGACACTTCCAGGGATCCAGGGGCAGCCACAGCTTCTCTGGGCACCCTGTGCCAAGGCCTGCCCACCCTCACAGGGAGGATTTCTTCCCAAAATCCCATGTAACCCTGCCCTCTGGCAGTGGGAAGCCATTCCCCCTTGTCCTGTAACTCCAGGCCCTTGTCCAAAGTCCATCTCCAGCTCTCTTGGAGCCTTTTTAGGCACTGGAAGGCTTTAAAAGAAATGTTTTTAGCTCCCATTTAATTATTTTACACTGACACTTACTTCAGTTTCCTTGATGGGTTGAGAAAGGTTTATATTTTATATTCCTTACCTTCTGCTGACACATCCCTGCCCCTTCTCCTGACATGGAGGCTGTTGCTCTGCAGCTGTGAGGACTCCTGCCCTTGCTAACAGATGTACCATTGTTACTACATTGCTGATGTCTCCCAGATGTCTTTCCACTGAGCAGAGGAGTGTTCCAGGGCTGTTTGGTGTCATGGTGTCCCATCTCTGCTTTAAATTTCGCCATCCTTCCCAATCCTTAATTCCCCTTTTCCTGGCCAGCTGTGGCTGCTGAACCCTCAAGTGGTTGCTAAACTCTCAAATGCATCTAGGAAGATTTCCAAGCTGAACAGGTGAACCAAGTGTCACATCTACGTTGCACAGTGCTCTGTACTGGTGCTGGGTTCCAGCCCCAGCTGTTGCAGCCATTTCTGGTGGGTTTGGCTCTTCAGAGGAGGAAATGTCTTTTTCAAGCTTGCCCAAGAACAGTTTGCACCTCTGAGCTTGCTGCCTCCTCACAGGATGTTTCATGCCAGAAACCCCCTTGGCTTGAGTTTGAAATACCTTCAGTATCAAAAATCTCAGCCTAGACTGATGGTGGCCTGGCCACACAAGGGGAAGGGAGCTCTTGAGGGAGAAGAAAACCCATTTGCACCTTGGTCCTCTGCACTGTCAATAGCTGGGATTACTCTGCAGAGAGCAGAGCCTGGCAGGGAAGATCAGACAAACAAGCAATGGGAGTTCTGCACACAACGTGGAGGACCTCAAAGGTGGATTGAGCTGGGCAGCCCGGCATGGAGAGGAGCCCTTGGGGGCTGCCTGCAGAGCAGCCCCTGTGAGACAGGGGAAGCTCAGCCTTCTCTTTCCCCTCAGCAGGACTGAAGTTCCTGCAGCGAAGGAGGCTTTGAAGAAACATGGAAGGGAGGCCAGGCAAAGGTGTGGCAAGCTGGGAGAGGAACAGGCTGAGCATTATCCATGCTGGCTGCGCTCCCATGGAGGTAATCTCATAGTTATTTTAGTCTCCAGCTGAGATGAAGCTCTGATCCCAGCTTTTGCAATACCCTGTCAAGATCAGGCTCCAAATCTGCCCTTGCTGGCTCCGAGCAAGGCGGGACCGCGTGGTGAGAACCTGCCAGCATCAATTGAAGGGAAAGACCTTTACACTGCTCCCTTTTTGTGCCTTGCTGACCATGTTGGGGCTCCTGGGAAGGGGCTCTAAACCTTGGGCTTGGTTGTTTGGTTTGGGGCTTTTCCCCCCCTCCATAATATGCAGATTTAAAGTCAAAACTGGAGCATTTGGATCCATGCCTCCCTCTGCTGAGAAGTTACTTGCTCCCTAAAACCATCCCATAAAAACATGGGAGCTCTCTCTCCTGGGAGATGCTTGGTTTGGGTCTATGTCCGGGAAATACATGAGGAGGCTGCAAAGAAACTTTAAATCTGAGCTCCTCCCTGTTCATCAGCAGGGCTGGCTGCTTCTCCAGGAGTATTTCTGTAGCATCATTGGGTCTGTAGTAAGTTACAAGGATCATATCTCCTGGACACACAG
The DNA here is from genome assembly GCA_013397555.1 of Urocynchramus pylzowi. Classification (NCBI taxonomy): domain Eukaryota; kingdom Metazoa; phylum Chordata; class Aves; order Passeriformes; family Fringillidae; genus Urocynchramus; species Urocynchramus pylzowi. The sequence goes on along the minus strand of VZRH01005853.1, from coordinate 4,374 downwards.
GGCTACTTGCTCTGGGTGGCTTCAACCTCCCTGTTAACCTCAGCAATGCTTCTCGAGCAGCAAGGCTGGGTTGAATCAGCTGCTGGTCCTCATACCCACAAGGATTTGAGCCCTTGTTCAGTTTCAACTGGACAGTGCTTTGCTTTGGTGGGTTCTCAGAGTTGGATCAACAGACACTCTTTGGAGTTTGGTTTGATTCTTTATTTTCAGGATGGAAAAGGAAAACCCAGCTGGTTTGGGGGGAAAGGGAGGATGGAAAGGCCCTGTTTTAAAGCAAGCTTTGCTTTCCTAGACAGGTTGTTTTAGGAAGTCTCCACATGCCTTGAAATAGATTAAGTGTGGCTCCAGGGGCCATTGTGGAGAGTGAGCACTGTAAAAATGCAGATTTCAGGGAAAGCCTTATGGACTGTGACAATTTGAAGTACCCCCAAAGGGCATTCACTCAGGCAGAAACACACTTTATTTGGAGCATATTATGAATGAGACAGGGGAACAATTTGTTTGCTGAAGATGGGCAGAGGATCAATTAAGCAGAGCAGAGGACACAGAGCAAGTCAATTTGCAAAAGGGCAAAACACAGAGGAGGTGGCTACATCCTGTCTGGCTTCTGAGTGTTCTCTCTGCTGGGATGGAGTTGGGGAGCCTGAGTGCCTGTGGCATCCCTGGAGGAGGAGATTTGCCTGCCCTGAGGAAGAGGCTCAGTGTGGCGTGTTCTGGGCACTCTTACAGAATCATTGGGTATCCCCTTGGCTCTGCTCTTCCTCGTAGTTATCCTGATAATCAGGGCTGGGGACATTTCTGAGTGTGTTGGGACAGTTGCTGGGACTCAGCTGTGCCACTCCAGGATCAGCTCTCCAGGTGCTAACAGCTCACTTGGCTGCATAGAAATACTGGGAAACCAAACCCTGAGCATTTTTGGAGACAGAAAAAGGAACGATGCCAAGTCCATATGTGGTTTTTGGGTCGAAGGGGAGGGCTGACTGCTTTGGAATTGAATTTATCTTCTTTTTGAAGGGAAGGGACTTTGCTTAGGTAGAAGGTAAAGTGCTCAGAACTACAGAGCTTATCTGTAAGTTGCTGGGAAAAAGAGCAAGATGGAAGTCTTAAAACTCCTTGGGTGTGCGTGTTTTTCTGCTCCATGGGATGTGCATGAGTTAACATCACAACTGTGAGGACCACATATGTCCTTCTGAACTTCAAATTTCATAGCCTCAAAGCATATCCTTAATGACCAAAAGCATCCTTCTGAATTTTGCAAAACCATGAATCCTGAACACTCATAAGTTAATTGGAATATGAGAAGAGAAAATAATTTCCCTGTCCAGTGGGTGGTGGGCTACCTAGAATGGCCATGGGGCTCTTTATGGACACGGTTTAGTAGCGGGCTTGGCAGTGCTGGGGGAATGGTTGTGCTCGTGGATCTTAGAAGACTTTTCCAACCTTTGTGATTCCCTGATTCTGTGATTCTACTGCCATCCTGTGTCAATTGGTGCAGGCCCTGTAACAAGCATAGCCATTCTGCTGCTCCTTATCTTTAATGACCTGTCCAGGGTGAACTGAGGGTCTCACTCAACACAAAGAGCTCTCAGTTTCCCCCTGTGCCACCAGCCCCTAGCAAGAAGCTGATCATAGTTCTGGGCAAGAGAGTGGGATTTTTGTAAAAGGACAGCTCTTCCCACTCCCTGGGAGTGCAGGTCCCAGTGCAGATCCTTCCATTGATGAAAACATTACCATCGTATTATGCTTTGTGTTTGCTTTGGCCACACTGAGATTTCAGTCCCTAAAATTCCTGCTGTCTCCCCCAGTGGTTGAGTATGCCCAGCCCCAGTAACTGTCCCACAAGCTTCCCTTCCATCCTGGCCCCTGTGTGGTTGGAAGCAGAGACCCACAGGCTTCGGCTGGAATCACAGAGAGCAGCACAGCGGCTTGGAGCATCCTTCCCTCTGAGAGCCACCGGCTAACGAGCTGTGACACGAGTCACAGTCAAGTCTCCCTGTCTGCAGTAAACCCTGGGCAAGCCGCTGCCAGAGCCAATTCCAGACTCTGGGGTTTGTGGATAACCTTGTCAGCAGGCTGGTTGTTCTGCTTGTTTGGGTTTTGTCACTGTCTGTCCTGACACACGGTGACATTGATGGCAGCAATGCTGTGCCTTGCCACCCTCAAAGCAAAGAATCTCTTCCTAATACCTGATCCAAACCTGCCCTCTGTCACTTGGGAGAGCTGCTTGGATTTCGTGGGAAGTTTTGGTGTGTTTAAACTAAAAAAAAGGCATTTCTGGGGGTGGCAGGTGCATTCTGCCTTTGCCTTATCTCAGATGATCTCTAAGGTCTGTTCCAACCCTAACCATTCCATGATTTTGAGGTCTCTTTAGCAGGGAAAATTCTGATTTGCAGCCGACACTTAGCTCTCTGTGTTTGGAAGATGTGTATATTATATGCAAGACTGGCAGGGCTAGCCAACATTTTCCTTTAAAAAACAAAAGCAGAGAGGAAACTGAGTTTAAAGTGCAATGAATGTGAGTGTTTGTTGTTTCCAGGAAAAATGCTGGCATTTTCATCAAAATAGCCATTTAAAATGTGCTTTGTATTGCAAAGGAAGTTGGTTTGGGTTTCTATGAAGAATTAGGTATTTATGATATCTTCTAGGTCCTGTGTTCTAAACATGGTATTTTTGCAAGCTGCAGTTGGAGTCCTTTATGGGTTTTTAATCTTTGTTTCTGCAGAAGTGGTTTTCTTCTCCCAACTCACACAAGGTCCCAAAGCTCTTCCTGTGATTCCCTTGTGCTGTTTCCTAGAGTTCATTTTGTATAGATGTGTTCAAAATCTCCAGGAATGTATTGTTCCACCTTAGCAGTTAGAACTGCATGGGGTGTCCGTGGTGTACCCACATAATCTCTCATACTCCATTAAGGATGTGCAGGGGTCTAAGAGAGTGGCACAAGCGTTTGATACTGATTGGTTTTTCCCCATAAGCTTTTGCCCTGAGGCAAAGTTCCCTCAGCCCTAAGTCATGCCATTTCCCTGGGAGTGCAGTCAGATCTCCAGGGTAAAATGCCACACATGTGGCTTGGCCTGAAAAATCTCACTAAAGGCATCACCTTCGCTGGGGAGGGTTGTTAATTGATTTGATAGCACCTACCCTGCTGGTTGGGAATAGCCAAATTCTCCCTGATGTTGCTCTGGAAGAGCCGCTACAAAGGCTCTTCTGATGCTTCCCAGAGCAACACCAGAGGAAAAACAGAGAGTGAAGGAAAGCTTAGTAGGTATTTAGATAATTCACCCCCAGCCACAATCCCTTGGCTGAGCTAGAGCTCGGCATTCCCACCACGTGGCTCAGTCACTGGAGATCCAGGGCTGAGCTTCAGTAGCTGGGGCTGAGTAGAGACCCCAGTGGAGGGGCTGGTCAGGGCCACCAAGGTTTATTAGGGCCCTCAGGACCCTGACAGGGATGAGAAGAGACTCCTTGACAGCAGTTTTGGGATTAGCAGCTCCCTGAGTGGAAGCTTTGGGTGAGGAGGGAGGATTGTGAGGTGAGATATGAACTGATCTGTTCCACAGGGAACAAGGAGGAACTGACAAGTTTGGATGTTCAACCCATCAATTCACTGGAGAAGTTGCTTCTGCTTTTCCAATAATACACCCTTGAAAAGCTTTCCAAATTGGGCAGCCAAGAGCAAAGCCACCCAGAGCCACCAGTTGCTTTGGAATGCTGGCACTGCAGTGGAAAATGCTGCATTCACCTGTCAAGTCACACTGGCCAGTAAAAGTAAAAACTGCTCTCTGGAGCTGTTGTTTGTGCATGGTCCTATGTGCTCATGTGGGTTTCCTCAGTTACTCTTGCATTACCCTTATGACTGTTGCTATTAATTACTGGAAAAAAGAAGAGCCTGATTATGTCAGGACAGAGAGGTGAAGGAGAAGTCCAAGTTGCACAAAGCCCTTCTCCCTTCTCTTGAATGCAGACTGTAAAGACTAGGTGGCCTTTCCCAAGCTTCCATGTCTTCCTTACATCTGTAGCTGAGGAGAACCTTAAAAAGTGAATATAAGAGAAGACAGAACACGGCCCTCTTGGAAAGAAGGGAATAATGTGGACCATTCATGGCATCTCCCTCTGATTTGATGTGACAGCAGAGCACTCTAAGCACTGTCTTACAAAACCAAGTATAGGTAAAATGTCTGCTTCCATTTCCCCCAACCTGTTCCCTCTAGCTACAGCTGAGATACGCCTGCAATTCACCAACTGTGTCATGTCTGGTAGAAGGGTCTGTTCTCAAAAGTGTCTAAGACTGCTGGAAATGAACTTCAGTGATGTCTGAAAAAGTGAAAACCCAGCTCTTCTGCCTACTCATTTCAGGCTGGCAAGTTAAGAGAAAGC
>VZRH01005852.1:283898-315130 GCA_013397555.1 Urocynchramus pylzowi | reverse complement strand
GGCAGCGCCCGGCAGCCGCCGCAGGACGGGCCGTTAATGCCGCATTTCCCCGAATTTCCCGGGGCTGTTCCTGCTCCAGCAGCTGCTCCCTCCCCGTCTTCCCTGCTCCAACTAAAGCCAATATTTGGGTGGCCCCGCGGTGACACCAGGGTGCAGTGGGGATGTCCTGGCTGCCCAGCCCCGGGGAGATCCAGGCTGCACGGCTCCTGGCAGCAGTGAGGGCAGCAGCAAAAGCTGAGAGAAGAGTGGCTGTGGTGGATGTAACCTTCAATCCAGATGGCCCAGCACCCCATCCCCAGCAGCTCCAGTTGCCTGTGACAGAGCAGGACTAGAATTCCAACTGGGAATTTCTTGTGATACAGTTTCTCCCTGTATGGTAAACCTTGCTGGACTCCTGAACTTCCTGCTCTGCTTGGGTTTGTGTGAATGTTTGTGCATCCAAACCCGGCTCCATGGGGCTGCTACCACTGAGAACTATCCTTTCCCTTCTTTCCCTTTCCTTCTCCCCTTTTCCCTCTCCCCTTTCAGCTTTGTGGGGTGCCCTGAGCTCCTCTCTGCAGACAGCTGAACAACGTCTCCTGCAGGAGTCTTGGAGCTCTCCCGAGTTGTCGTTCCTGGCCTGATGGACTGCAGTGGTTGCCACCTGCCTGGATGGAATTGAGGCAGAAGGAGCTGAGGAGTGCTGCTGCCTTGGCTCTGCTCCCAGCACAGACGGGGAAACTGAGGCACAGTGTCACACCCTGCGAGGACGTGGGGAGGGTGAAGTCAGCCCGATTCTCCTGGCTTGGGCAGCCTCAATGATGAATCATCATCCGGGTAAGGAGAGCATCTGGAGCCCATCAGGGCTCTGCTCACTCCCCGTTCCCAGCACTGAGCTCTCCTCCTGCCAGCTGGGGAGGAGCACATGGACCCTGTGCCTGCTTCTGTGTTTGTTGCAGCACAGATCTGTGTGCCCTGAGATTCAAGCATGAGGCCTCAACTGTCCTCCCCTGCAACCTCAACACCCACTTGGGCAGTGTCCTGCTGGTCAGGGCAAGGGCAAGCAGCCCTGCTGAAGTGGGAGTTTATTGAATTTTTTCTCTGGTTTTCAGGTGGTTTTCCTCTTGTTCTGCCTCACGATGCAGGTTTGTTGTGGCAGCAGTGCCCAGGTCTCAAGGCTGGCTTAGCGAGGAGGATTTTGAGCCATGTAAGTGCCAAGGGCTTTTCCTTTTGCTTTCTGTCTGCCTTTGCCTCATTTCCAAACCTTTTTCTGTAGCTGGAGAGGTGTGAACACCTTGCCATTGAGTGCAACCGAGATCCAGACTCCAGGAGCCAAGGGATTCATAAAACCATGGTGTAATGCAACAACCTCAATAAATGACAAAAATCTGGTCACTTAGCAACTTAAACTGGCTTTTTTTTTTTTTTTTTTTTGGTTTTTTTCCTAAATGGATTGTGTTTTCTTGAAGTCTTCTGTCAGATATTCAGTGTGAGAAAATGACAAGGGCCCTTTCCACGTGAAGTAATCTGCACCACGTGAAGTAATCTGCACCACATTATTCTGATGGTCAGGAGTGGGGCTGGCCAGGGTGGGAGGGCTGGAAATGAGGAGCCCCAGCCCCGTGACGGCTCTGGAGCTGCGGGCAGCCCCAGGGAGAGATCCCGGGAGAAGCAGTGCCAGAGCATTGTTCTGGCTGCCGGCAGGGCCGGTCCGGGCTGGGCTGCTGCTCGGGCTGAGCCGCTGTGCCGGGTGCGCCAAACCCCGGCGGGGAGCGGCGGGCTCGGCATCCCGTGGGAAACAGCTCCGCTGGCCAGTGGCCGGGCAGGAGCGAGGCCAGTTCTGCAAATACTGATTACAACCAGATGTCGCAGGGATTGCTTTCCCTGGCTCCGCTCCACCCCGCGGAGAGCATCCCCTCCGAGGAAGGGGAGGCATGCCCCGAGGGGACCCCTCGGGTGGGCGTCGTGGGGCTTTGGCTGAGTCTCGCCGGCCGGAGGGGGTCAGGGATGGGGGGTGGCGGTGCCCAGGCCCTGGGGGGGGGGTCAACGGGAGGTCCTGACCTTCTCCCCAGTTTGTCCCGTGGACTCCCACTGCCTCTGCCTTGTGTCTGCTCACCGAACATCTGGTGATTGAATGATGATCGTCGGCTCTCCACACAACTGCCCGTCCCATGTTGCATCCCTGGACGCTGGTAAATCCAGAGCAGCGTCACTGGTTGGGCCAACCCCAAGACGTTCAGTGTCCAACAGCCAAATTCTCTGCTTTTGCAGAACTGCTTCTTACTGCTCGAAGATCTCTGGCGCCAGGGCAGCGCCCAGCCGGAGCCCACAGCCGGGCGGGAGAGCCAAGCTTCTGATGGAGCTGCTCACCAGCCCTCCCCCGGGGCTCACCCCTGCGGCACGGGGGCTGGAGCGCCCCGGTGCCAGCGCGGGGACCCTACCGGCCTCCCGGTGCCCACTGGAGGGTGCTCTCTGCCAAGATTTCCGCCCTGGATGCGTCGGAGCAGCTCTTGGTGAGGAAAAAAATAAGGGACGGGTTGGAGCGGTTTCGGTGGAATGTGCGAGAGACAGAATGGACCCTGCGCAGGATCCTGCCCCGGGACAGGTCCTGCCCCCGTTTGTTCCCTGTGGCAGCCACATTCTCTGGGCATGATTCTTTCCCCAGGATTTTTCTCCTGGGAAGCTGAAAAGGCAGCGAGAGGCCCCAAAGAAAAAAGGAAAACAATTCTTATCTCACTTGCTTCTGTGTTTGTGCACAAGTGCAACGTGTCATGGAAGATTGTTTACCTGCAGGTGATTGCCTGAGTGGATTCTGGTGTGAGTTGTTTGGACTCATTGGCCAATTGGTGCCAATCTGTGTCGGGACTCTGGAGAGAGTCACGAGTTTTCATTGGTATCTCTTTAGCATTCCGTAAATATCTTTTCTGTATTCTTTAGTTATTATAGTTTAGTATAGTATTCTTTAATATAATACACTATTATCAAATAATAAATTAGTCTTCTGAGCATATGGAATCAGACTCATCATTCCTCCTGCCCTGGGGGCACCCACAAATACCATCGTTCCCCCACATTTGATTTGCCCTCCCGGGCTCTGCTGGGGCAGCGGCTCTGTGCCCCAGCCCTGGGTGAACCCCTCCCCGTGGCCTCAGCGCTCGCAGCCCGTGTGCCCGCCCCTCCCGGGCCGCCCTCTGTGGTGCCTCTGGGAATTCCCTTTCCTGCTTCCAAGCCCGACAGTTCCTGCAGCCCCCTGCTCTCCCTGCGTCTCCCCCAGCCATGCCGTGCAATGGTGGCAGGGAGATCCCGTGTGGGCACACGGGCTGCCGGGGCCAGGGGTCTGCTCAGACGTGATCCTGTGGCTCAGGGCACCGAGGCAGGACAGGGAACAGCACCTGGCATCGAGATTTTCTCCCACACAATTCCCTTTATTTCCCAAGCTACACACAGTTTTCTCGGAACTTCCTCTGAGGAGCATGAAATGTCCCCAGGCAGGCCCATGGATCCAGCTCCCAGCACCTCCCAGTCCCTGCCCTGCTGCTAAACACTGATTGGCACAGCTGATACCCCAAGGGTGTCCTACAGCCAGGTCTGGGCACTGATGCCATCTGCTACCAAAATGTGCCACAGCATCCCCTGTTCTTGGCTCCTAATCAGGATAACAGCTCCTTTTCCTTCCAAATTCACCCCCTCCCACCCTGGCAGCCCCCACCCTGCACCCCAGGGGCTGGGCTTTGAGCTCCTGAATACCTCGTGCAGGTGCTGAATAACTTGTTCATTGCAGAGAACGTTCAGCTACAAACTTGTCCTCCAGCTCCCTGGCTTGGCTATTTGGAGGTGCAATGGAACTTTCTGGGCTCAATTAACTTCCCTCTGTGTCATCTGGGGACTGGGCTGCACTGCCCAGCCCTTCGTCCTTTCCAGATTGCTGTGGAAAACATTAGCACGAGCGGTGGTGAGACCCATGGTGAAAAATTGAATATCTATCAAGTCCCTCAGTTTTCTGTGCTAGTAATTTTTTCCATACAGGCACTGCTCCCCTGGCTCTTACCTGTCTGTAGCCCTGCAGGCCTCTGGCTACCCCAGCCATCCACACCTCCTGCTGGGAGCGGGGGCAGGAGCAGGGATGTTTTGGAGACACTGACACGTTTTCCATCACAGAATCTATGCCATCCCATCTGTGCTCCATCAGCCTATTTTTAATCACAATTTAAAGCCATTTTCCAGGAACAAACACAGACTCCCTGGCCTGTAACTCCTTCAACCCTGGTGATGTTCTGGTTGCAGGTGTGTGAATTGCTGCCAGGTAGAGCAGAGGCTGCACTAGCAGGATGAATGTTCATAGAATCATGGAATGTTTTGGGTTGGAATAAACATTAAAGGCCATCTCATTCCATCCCCTGCCATGGGCAGGAGCACCTTCCACTATCCCAGGTTGCTCCAAGCCCCATCCAACCTGGCCTTGAACACTTCCAGGGATCCAGGAGCAGCCACAGCTTCTCTGGGCACCCTGTGCCAGGGTCTCATCTCCCTCACAGGGAAGAATTTTGAGAGCAGATCAGCAATTAACATCTCCCTTGTTGTATAATCACATTATTACACCAGCTGAGTCACTGTTGTACACCAAATTGGTTTTTATTCCCTACAAACCCCAGCTCCTGCGACCCAAGAGGCTGAATTCCCCCATGCTCCAGGTGCATGTGCAGACTCCCGGCCCCACGTCCCTCCTGGGGAGGGAATGTCAGGATGGAACACTGCACTTCAGTGAGGAGGTGATGTGGATTTCACAGGTTTTGCGTATTTTTTGAGTTTACTCCCTCCAGATTTCCTTCCACACCCAGACAGTGCTTGCTTTGTGTGAGCCCCCCCAGCCCCGCGTTGCAGAGCAGCACAAGCGGGGCTGAGAGGGCTCCACGGCTGGTCTCCTGCAGGTTTCCTCCCGTGGGAGAGGCCATTGCCTCACACCCTCGCACCTGTGAAGTGCCCCATCAATGAATCCCAGCGCTGGAGACAAGCTTGTTCATGCTGCCCAGGGCTGGTCCCGGTGGGATCCCTCTGCAGCCACTGCAGGGGCGGGGGAAACAGGGGAGGGAGGGAGAGGCAGAGCTCCTCGGGGGGCCTGGAGGGGGCTGAACCGGGTACTGCTCCTACACCTCAGGAGCCTCCGAGTGGGAAAAGCACTGTGAAACAGGGCACACAGGGCAGGAGAGGGCACCTGTGGATCATCCCAGAGGGGCAGCACCTCTGTCCATCAGCACTCACCCACTGTGCCCAGCTGGACTCACTCCAGCACAGGAACAGTCACAGACACGCCCACGGGCTTAGAGCAAAGCACCTCTCTGCCAAAATGAGACTGTACATTTTGGGCTTCACACTGGGTCCTTTCCTAATCCAAACTTTTCATGTCTGCTGTGGCTGTGAATGGCTGAACTGCAGCTGCGTGTGGTGCAGCAATATATCCAAATAATAGGGGCTGCTTTATATGCAACCCACACCTCAAAGGCATACTACATCACCAACATATTTTTCCCTGGCTGCATATAAATATTTATAGGCCCCGGGGGGGGGGGGGGTGGTGGTGTCAGCACATGAAAATAAATAGTGTCACTTTTTGGTATGGCAATACATATTTCTAGAACAGAAATTAGTTATTTCACGTGTCTGTATCCTACACCAAGGCGGAGCACGGAAGGGAGCATTTGACTCCGTGCTGGCCCCCGGGTGGCTCCGAAGAGCTCCTCTGTGAGGATGTCCCTGTCATCTCCCCCTGGTGTCCCTGTCAGCTCCATCCCGGCGGCTGGCTGTGCTGGGGACAGCTGGGGCCCTCTCCTGTGGGTGTCACTGTGCGATCGCTCTGGAGCTGCCGAGCAGCGCTGCCTGCGAGGGGGTTTGGCCCGGCAGAGGGAAGGAAAATATTCCTCACGGCCTGACACGCTGCCAGCGCTGCTGACGGCAGAGAGCCTTGGATTTGGGTGCTGGTCCCCCTCGGCCTGCCCTTTTCCAGTTGTTCTCCCCCTCCTGCGAAAATCCTCTCTGAACTCTGGTTCTCTCCTCCTGCCTCTGGCTCAGGCTCCCTCTCCTCCTGGGCAGCTGGTGGGGCTCTGAAGGGCTGCGGTAACTCCTGAAAGTCCAGAGCTGGTGGGAAGCAGATACGGAGGAGAGGACCTGCCACGGGTGCAGGTTTATTTAGGACCCCCTTTCATCCCTGCCTTCAGCCGTTTTGAGCCTCCCACACCTTCAAAAGCCACTTGTTCCGGTTTCTCTTCCGGTAAAACGTCACTTTTGGGTTAAAAAGCTCTTTTTGGAGGAAGAACTTGATCCACCTTAAACTTCTCACGGCTCAGGATCCTTCTTCCCGCCTCAAGACACAACCACCGGATGCCCAAGTGCTGGGGGCAGCCTGTGCCCGCTCAGTGCCCGGGCAGCCCCAGAGCCCCTCGGGCGCTGCAGGGGCAGAGGATGCTCCCGGCCAGCCCAGGGCTGTGCAGCGGCTCCGGGGGAACGGGGCAGCCGAGGCTGGAGGCGGAGAAGGGCAGGGAATGGGCGGAGATGTGATTCCTTTCGTCGGGAAATCGACGAATCAGCGGGTCTGGCACTTCTGTGGCATCCCATCCCACCCAGACATCCAGGCGGGAAGCAGTGCAGGGAGCCAGGGGCTCTGCCGCGCGGCTCAAGCCGGAATCCAGTGAATACCTAAAAATAGCAACCAGATGATCCCTGACCCCATTAGTCATCTCCCTCCCCAGAAGTACAGACGAGACCAGCCTGGACTGCAGCTGAAGCCCTGCTCCTTCCCCGAGGGAGCTTTCCTGAGGCGTCACACGTGTCCGCAGCAGCCCAGCAGCGTCATTCCATCACTGGTGCTGAAGGTGGGGTGGGAGGACGGGCGGGAGGTGGGGTGGAAACGCCTCTGTTTCCTTTTGCAAGCAGATCCACCCGAGCCAAAAGCTGATGGCTTTGATTTCTCCTTTTGTCTCGCAGCAGTTATGACATTTACGTCTCAGCACTTCTGGCCATTTCAAACTCCTGGTGAAAACAACCAGAGGCACTTGATGGTTTCACTTGTGACAGTTTAATTCCCTGTCCCCTGTTAGCATCAGGTGGTCTCGGTTTCAGAATTAGCAATGGTAATTGATACCTGAGCACGGGGTAACTGCTCCTGGGCTGTGCTCCAGTCAGCCCCGGTGACAGCTCTGTCAGTCACCAGGTGATTTATGCAGGCTCAGGGCCTCACAGGGATGGCTTTTGGTGCTCCTGACGCAAACTGCTTTTATTTTTTCCTCACTGCCTCTCACGCTCACTCACAAGTTGATGCTCACGGTTATCACGGTTGATCTGTCTGAGCATGGGGCAGGGTGAGGTAACACTGCATTTGTTACACAGACGCAGGGTGGGCACACCCTGGCCCCGCGAGCCAGTCCCGTCCCAAGGCTCCTGTGCATGCCAGGAACAGCTCTGTGATGTGCCGGCTGCAGGGTGGAGCCCCCGGGCAGCACCTTGCAGAGCCCAGCCGCCGTCCCCCTGCATGTCTGGGCAGAGGGGTCAGCATCCTGCCCAGGTGCTCTCGGTTAGGTGGGACATGCTTGGACGGGGGGCTGGTGAGCCCCTGGGCACAGGGCCAGTGCCCATCTCTGACAAGGAGCGGAGCCGTGCTCTGCAGCTTGGCTGGCATCACTGCAGGACCCTCAGGAGCCAGCCCGCGCTGCCTGGCGCTGCCTGCGGGGTGCCGATGCTGCCAGCAGAGCTCCTTCCCCGGTCCTTGTGGGCTGGGGAGGGTGGGGAGCTGCAAAGCTTGGCCTGGACAGGCGTGGTGCTGCCCTGAGGGATGGGCTGCAGGAGCAGCTGCTCCCCATGAGGAAGACTCCTGTCCCAAGCACAGCCTGGTGCTGGAGTCCCCTCGCTGCCTGAGGCCAGGCACCTGTGGCCACAGTGTGTCCCAGCCCAGTGTGGGACACGAGGAGGCAGACGCTGCCCCAGGAGCCCGGGATAGCTCAGCAGGCAGCAGGGGAGCGCTCACCAGTGCCAGCGCACAGCCAAAAACGAAATAAAAGGCCTTTTGTCCTCCTTCTCATTAGTCTGTGTCTCCCCATGCGGGGGAAGTAATTATCCGGTTCTTCACGCTGTTGTGTGTTGTTCATGCTGCCTCGGGTGCGTGCCCAAACACCTTGGCTGCAGAGTCAATTGATGCTTCCCACTCCCCCGTTCCCTGAAAGGGCTCTGTGTTCCCTGTGTTCCACACACGTGGTTGGGCTTCGTCTGCCTTTGTTTTGCCTTTTTTTTTTTTTTTTTTTTTTTCTCCCCGGTGCCCACTTAATTAACCAAATAGGGGCAATTTTGCCTTTAGGGCGGGATTATTTCCCACGTGGGAGAAGCAGCCCCAGCTCTCCAGGCTATGTCTGTGCTCCCGTGCAGGGATCTCACCAGAGCTGAGCCAGTGTGGGAGCTCAGGGCTCTGGACCCCCAGCTCCAGGATGCCTCTCTACCCATGGGATGTGGCCACCTCTTCAGGAAAAGTAGATTCAAGGTTATGAAAGGAAAATCTCTGTTCTCTCCCACCAGATGTTGCCCAAGGGGGTCTGAATTGCTGTGGCCCGAAGAGCAGGAGGTGATTTTCTGGGACAGCATCTCATGGTGGCTGAGGAAGGAATAACTCTGGCTGTGCCAGGTTTCAGTTCAGGTGGCAAATTGGGTGCTCAGCTCTTGGCAGTGTGTGAACTGCCTCAGCCTGCGTGTCCCACACCGGGTGGGATGGAATGTCCAGAGAGAGAGATGGGATTCCTGCACGTTGCTTTGACGGCCCTGATGCTTTCCCATTTTAGCCTTGACACTTAAAACCCACCTCCTGCCTCCTGGTAATGATTAACTGGGAAGATGTTGTTGAATTAAGACTGTTGATGTCCCCTCCTGAAGGTCGGGCTGGTAATAAAGTCATATGATAGTGTTTATGCTCATACTAAATTAATTACCTGCCATTTTCATGCCTGCTAATGATTTGTCTGTGATGCTCATCGTTGTTGTAATGGGGGATCAGTGACTGATGGACCTCCCTTCTTTAGGAGTGTAATTAAAAAGGCAGCAATTAGGGCATTTATGCAGAAATATCAGCCAGGATCCAAACCTTGGGTAGGGTGTGTGATCCACACTTTGTTTAATGTCACAGTCACAGTTATGGGCTCCTGCCTGGATTTACATCAGGTTGCTGCAGGGGGATGTGATCTTTTATAAATAAAAAAATATAAATCCATGAGTGTTTTCCTCATAACATCTTGGTTTCTCCTGTCCAAAGGGACTATTTTCAAACTGGTATTTCACAGCCGAGGTGTGGAGGTGAGGTTTGTTGTAGAACAGAGGTCACAGCCTCATGAGGAGGCTGTTCCCATTGGAGCTGGGAACATGCAGGGCTGCATCCCTGCTTTGCTTGTTTAGGATCTCTGGGAAGCCAGGTGTGGAGCTACTCCAGCCCAAGGTGGGGATGCGAGTCACTGAGCCGAGCTCAGCCACGTTCCAGGCGGGGCAGCAAGCACTGATGTAGGTGTGGCATGGTGGGGCATATTTCACAGAGCAATGGAGAATCCCTCCTCCCTCCAAGAGGAGGGATTCTCCACAAGTTCGTAAAGCACAGCTGTCCCCCAGCACTGCCAAGGCCACCACCAACCCATGTCCCCAAGTGCCACATCCACACATCTTAAATTCCACGTGCTTGGGGCTGTCCCTCTTGGCTCTGTCCAGTGCCCTGTGGGGCCAGCTCACAGCAGGGTGTGTGGGGCTGCTCTGAACCTCCTCATGGAGCATCTCCAGAGCTCCCCGTGGTCACACACAACTCTGGCTGTCTTGCAGGAAACAAAAGATCCGAACAGGCCTCAGAAGAGCGGCTTCTCGGCAGCTTGGCTCTGAAAATGGAAATGGCTCTTCACAGAACTGCAGTTTCCAACTCCGTTAGAGCCACTTCTCAATAGCCTGAAAATATTTTAAGGCATTTTCTGAACATACACTGGGGAGTCACTTTGGGTTTCTGTCACTGAGACCAGCAGGGATCTGTGACTTCTTCTGGGGACAAGCTTGTCCCCTCTCTCTAGCTCCAGCAGCAGATGTAACCCATCCCCTCACAACCCTACCGTGAAGAGTAAACCCAGGAAGCACCAGCACTTGTCACACGGCCTTCACAGCGCAGGATTGTCACTCCTGTCACTTCCCCTGCTTTCCTGCCACTGGCAACCACAACTGTCCCTCACTCAGTGGTGCCCCAGCCCTGCAGGCAGGGCCAGGGCAGCGAGGGAGCCGGGTGCCCGTCACCCTCCCAGCGACAACGTGCCGGGGGCAGGGGCCACGCCGGGGGGTCACGTACTTCTCTGCATTTTCAGCCCACACTTATGCTGGGAGGGAACAATATTCCCTGGGTCTGATGAGTATTAAATATTCCCCAAGCCACGAGGCCCTGGTGTGCTCCAGCACGTGGCAGAGCTGCCTTGGTGCTGGCGCTGAGAGGGGCATGGTTGGTGAGCAAGAGATTTTTATGTAGGACAAGAAAAACCTTCTGATCCCCGCGGCTGGCAGCAGGCTGGTGTTTTACAGTTCTGGGAGGAATAGAAGGATCTGCTTGTTGGCACACTGCCCTGAAATGTTTATCAGCAAACATTTGTCCTTGTTTTCTTAAATAAAAAAATTGCATATTGCATGTTGGAGTAACAGTCTGCTGGAAACGGGCCCTTTGGAAGGGAATGGGCAGTGGAATCTCTGGCTGCAGAGATGCACTTCTCTTCCTTTAGTCAGAAATATCCCCGTGGTCTGGGAGAGAGTTCAGCTGGTCAGAGGAGTGGGGGAATGGAGGAGGTTGGTAGCAGAGCCATTAGGAGCACTGGGAAGCAGAAACGGAGATGCAGGGGTATGGAAGCACCAGGAGCAGCTGGGGATGGGGAATTAGATGGAACAGTGGACATTAGATGGAACAGTGGATATTAGATGGAACAGTGGATATTAGATGGAACAGTGGACATTAGATGGAACAGTGGACGTTAGATGGAACAGTGGATATTAGATGGAACAGTGGACATTAGATGGAACAGTGGACATTAGATAGACCAGTGCTCTATCTAATGGCAGCCTTGGGCTGGACCCAGAGGCCAGTGGTAGCCAGACCACATCACACACTTGATCAGAAGGAGCCTTTGCTTCAGTGATGGGAAGGTGGCACCAAGGGACAGCATCACACAGGGATTTCTCTTCCAGAGGCAAATGGTGCATGAAGATGCCCAAAAGCAAAGGGCAAAACACTGTTTACGGTGATGGCATCTGGGCACTGAGCTGGCAAACGTGGTCCCCAGACAGAAAATCCCCTCAGGAAATGCTTGACTTCTGAAGTAGGTAAGAGGTGCTGCCCTGGGCTGCAGGGGCAGTGGGAACAGCAGCACATGCTCCCCCAGGATGGGCACCCTGAGGTCACCTGCACGAGACCCTGCTGCAGTTCCCAGGCGCTGCCAGGGCCAGCTCCTTTGGTGACACTGCTCCCCAAGTGCCTGCACTGCTGGCTGAGGGGAGAAAATTGTGTCAAACTGGAGGCAGGTTCAGCTCACCTCGGCCTCTTCACGGGCTCAGGGTGCAGCACAGCAAATGTTCTTTCAATCCCTTCCTGAATCACTCCATCTCCTTTAAAGTGCTGGTGTCACATCGTGGGTTGGAAAAAGGAGTGAGTCATGTTGGCACAGGGCTGGCACAGTGACACACAGGGGAATGGAGCAGGTCAGCCACAGACACTCCCCACAGGAACCCCCCAGCAGAGGGCCTAAGGGAGATGCACTTTAGCCATGGCCTTACTGGAAGGCTGGAACTGGAGCCCAGCTTTGGAGCAATCCTGGAGAGATCACCTGTTGTCTTGGTTTTTTGAGATTTTTTAAAGTTTTCTGATGTTTATATTCTTATAATGGAGTTTCTCACACACTTTATATAATAAAATAATAATTGTAAATTATTATTGTTTAATTATTATTATTATCACTGTAAATAATAATTGTTTACATTCTTCTCTGTAGGAGGAGAATTTTGATGGCCTGTTAGTCTGACCAGTGTGGTTGGAGAGGTGGCAATGTCATCCTCCAATCCACTGTCACTTTTGGAATTCTATACATGTTGAGGTCTGAAAAATAAAGTGCTCTTTTCCTATTCCTGTTCAGATGCTGGAACATTGTGTGTGAGTTGTGTTGTTTTGTGTCACAGCTGAGACATCCACCAGCTCTTGTCCCCAGCTCGTGGCCATTGGGCAAACTCTGCCTGCACTGGTGCCACTGCAGACACTTCCCCACCCTCTGCAGCCCGGAGTGTATTGGCTCTCGGCGTTCATGTGCAAGGATTTCTCTTCCCTTGCTTCCCCTTTGTTGAATCAGTGGAGGCAAATTAGGTCATGTGGAGCTAAATTGAGCATTAACTGTGCTCCCTTCAGAACTGCATCTGCAGCCTCTCTGGGGAAATCAAAATCGTCTCAAAATGTGACTGGGATCAGATCCTTCCCTTTCCAGCGCCGGAGAACTCTGGGCTCTTCAGAGGGGCTCTGAGGGAGAGCTGAAGAGCAGGGCTTTGGGGAGGCATGAGGATGCAGATTGGCTGGGAGGGGGCTGGAGTGTCCCAGCTGCCTCGGGGCTCCCCCTCCTCAGCTCTGCTCCACGTCTCCGTGTGGCTGTGCCTTGCCCTGGTTTCTGCGCACTCGCCGCGCTCCTCTGGGATCAGCCCTGCAGTACCTCCCACAGCCCAACTCTCCCACTGCTGCTGCAGGACCTGGGAAAGCTGCTGAGAGTCTGGAGTGAGAGCTCCAGAGACTGCCCCACCCCTGTGGAACTTCGTGTGGGTCTGAGCTGTGCTGGAGCCCCCATCCCTGCCCACAGCTCGGCTTCCTCCCCCAGGAATCCCTGGCAGCAAGGACAGCTGGGCTCCCTGGGTCCTGGGGAAGCAGACCCTCCCTCTGGGCGCTCCTGTCCCATGGGAGGATCTGGGGCTGGAGCTGCTCTCCATTACCCTGTGACCAGGAGCTGCTTTCTGTCACTGCCTTCACATATTTCTTCCAGATTAGCAAGCTTCCAAGGAAGCCTGGTGGTGAACCACCATCACCAGCACGTGGAGTCGTGAGGGACATTCCTCCTCACTCTGAAGGCACCTGGACCAGGGCTGGTGCAGCTCCTGCCTCTCCTGGAGGATCCCATCCCACCTGGCCAAGCCTGAGAACTGTGGGATCAGTATTTCCTAGGCACAATTGGGCCAGCGATGGTGGAAAGGTGCAGGAAACTCCTACTTGGCACCTTATGGCTTCTGCAGCACAAGGTGAGAAGTCCTGTCTGGAATGGTGCCTGCAGGAATAATGGGGTAAAGCCTGAGAAAAGCTGAGTGCAGGGGATGGCTCCAGTAGTGAGGCTGGACTGGGTGGGAGGGAGCCTCTGGCTACACATACCAGAGTCACTCTGGGGCTCTTTCCCCCTTCCCACTCTTTTCCCAAGCTGCACTCTCCAAAAAGGCTTGTCCTCACAGGCTGGTTCCATGGATAAATTCCAGGTAAATTAATGAGAGCTGAGAGGTGCTCATGGCTGCCTCAGCATCAGTGAAATGGTGCTCTCCAGTGAGAGAGGTGGTGAACAACTCAGCCTGGGATGGGCTGTCCATCCATCCTGCTCCCAGTGCCAGCACCAGGAAGAGGGGATGGCAGCAGGATGAACCCAGAAGCTTTGATGTGCAGGGTAAAAGCTGCACTTGGGTCCTGCTGAGGCTGCCAGAGCAGAAGGCTGGATCCACAGCAGCTGCTGACAGAGGAAAGCAGTCTGTGGCTGGCTGGGCTGCCCTCGGGAAGCATGCAGCTGATGGAGGCTCTCCTTGCTGCCTGAGGTGAGGAGCTAAGTCAGGCTGTGTATCTCAGGAAAGTCCATGTGCTCAGGGGCTGCAGGAGCTTGACCAGCCCCTTGGGAACTATGAGTGACTCCTGGAAAATCCTTACATATATGGAAAACTCTCCTGCACTCACCACCTATTCACCAGCAAACCTCTGCCAGCCAAAACCAGAGAACTTCAGTGCTGCACAGAGGAGGAGAAAACCCTGAGAGAGTGGTCTGGTACCTCAAGAAGCAGCTGATACCTTCTGGAAACAGACTGTGTCCCTTCCTCATGCTCCTGGCCTGACCCTGCCCCCCTGCCCTGTGATTGCCAGCCTCAGGCTTGGGGAGCAGCAGCTCCCAGGTGCTCCTCTTACTCCTTTGATGGCAGTTGAGGAGGAGTTGCAAGCAGCCTGATAAAGTTTGGAAGGAACCTTAAAGACCATCTAGTTCCACCCCCCTGCCATGGGTGGGGGTGCCTGAGGGATCTTCCTGGGATGCCCAGGAGCCTGTTGTAAATACCCTGGGGCTATTGCAGAACACACGTGGCCTTTGGAAAAACACCCACATTCCCTAAAATAGTTTCCCAGCCAAAGCTGAGATCTTATTTAATGAGCCTTGAGTTTGGATAAGGCTGGTTTAAGCAGATCCTTGGTTTTCTCAGCTATACAGGGCTCTGAATGAGCAAAAATTCCAAGTTTCTGCCAGGAACAAATGTGTGTTTGCACAGATGGGAGGGTTACCTGGTTCTCTCCATCTGAGATGGGTTATTTACCATAAACATGTTTGCACTGGAGTTGTGAAATGAAGGCATGCTGATTGGAAACCTTGGAGCAGCTGTTGTCTCGGCATCCCCCAGGAAACTGTCACTGCCAGCTTTTCTTCCCATGGAAGTGACACTGCAGATCAGTCTAGGGAATGAGTGTTGTGTTGAGGAGGGGTTTCTGTCATGCTGCCAGGGGAATAGCAAATTCCTGTTTGATGCATTAAGCAGCATGTAAAAATTTAATCAAAACTGCATTTATTATACATGATAGTGGGGAAAAAAACCTGGTAAGGGCTTCTACTCTTCATTAACTGCCTTTAAATGACTCCAGAGGAGAGGGAAAGTGCTTCAGCTTGGCAGAAAAGCTTGAAAATAAGAGTGTTGCCATTAGTATTGTTGAGGTGACCCAAAAAGTGTTTGGAGCATATAAACTCCCCCTGGATAAAGTGCAGTGCCTGAGCCAGTGGTTTGGAACAACCCAAGGGATTGTGGTGTACTGGGGTCCTCATCCCCTGGGCTCCTCATCCCCTGGGCTCCCTCCGTTCTGGCTGCCCCCTCCTGTGTGGCATTGACTGGAGCTGGCCCTGGAGCAGGAGAGGCTCTGTCTCTGGAATTGCCTTTTTCCATGCTGGATGCACTGGTCAGAGGCTGGGACTCCGTGGGTGACTTTTGCTTCTCCTCCAGGAGAGGCAGGGGTGTCCCCCAGGCCCATCAGCTGTGGGCAGGTCTCCTGCCTGGTCCAGGGTGACCTCAGGTGGATGATGGGGGCTGCTACTGCTGCTCACGATCCCCTGGATGCTTCCCCTGCAGACAAAAGCTCTCGTCCCCCTTGGCTGGCAGTGGGGGGATGTGGAAACCCAGGGCACAGGGAATATTTCTCTGTCTGCTCTGGGGTGTCCTTACCCCCAGGGCAGCACTGACTTTGACCCTCATTCATGGGGAAAGTTTCCTAGGCTTCAAGATAGACTAGAATCCACAAAAGTGGGAAATAGATTATAGAGAGTAGTGTAGGTGTATCATTTGGGTGAGGAACTTAGGTTTTGGGATTTTTAGTAAGTTGTGGATGGAAGCAAGATGGAGGGCACAGGGTGCTGTCCTGGGTTTCTTCTTCATGCTTCTTCTTCCTTCTTCATGGGTTTGGGTGGCACTCTGTAATTGGGCAGAAAAGTCCACATTGTGGGATCTTTGGGATCAGTTATTGGGTCAAAAGGGAAAATAATCCAGGTGTCAGTTCTTAATGGGATAGTTTAGTCTTAAAAGACCTTGTAACAAGAGATTGTTAGCCATTTTGTGCCTTGTTAAGGAAAAGCTTATGGCAGTAAAGACTGTAACACAGATCAGAAATGATGAACACCTGAGTCCCAACACGAACTCCTGTCTCAATCCAGACCCAGAGAGACCCTCAGGTGGACTTGGCTGCTCCTCTGCTCTGTTCAAGCAGAGGTTTGGGGAGCTCGGTAACTGGGCAAACAACATGAGCTTAGGAAGGTAAAGAACTGTTATTGCCAAGGTTACAGCTGAGTGGAGCCACGACAGCATCCTTCATTGGTGGAAGGAAAACCAACAAGGAGGAGGCTCCTGGACTAACTCAGAGCAAAATGAAAGGAAGGAGGCAGAGCCTGCTGAGGGACGAGGGTGAATGGAAATCTGAGAGGTCTCCTCGGTGGCATTCCTTGCTCTCAGCTTGTCCCATTCTCCTTTTCTCCCTGGAGCCCACGGGAGGGGAGGGCTCATGCCCAGCCCCATCTGCCTCACTGGGGGTGAGGACCTCATGGGAAGCCATTCCTGGGAAAAGCCTCCTGGGCTAGTCTCCGTCTTGCTGGGCCAGCAGGAGCACGTCTCCAGTTTTCTGTAGGGATTTAGGCATGGACAGGAGAGTGTGGAGCACAGGGACTCACTTCTGGCAACTGCTGCTCTGCCACCGTGAGGGGCTGAGAAAATATTGGCAGGTTTTTATGGAAAGGGTAAAAGCCTCAAGTGCAGATTGGAATCCTTCATGGAGCACCTCCATAAGGCTCTTTGCTCATGGAATGCAGCAGCACTGCCAAGGCTGAGAGTTGAGCTGTGCTTGTCTGAGCCTGGCTTAAAGGGCTGGAAGGGCCTGGAAGGCTCAGCCTGTGGGAGGGTCTGGAGCAGCTGCAGTGCTCCTGCCCTGCATCCCAGCAACCAGGGGTGTCAGATCCCCTTCACGGGCTGGGAAAGTGTCCCCTCCTCTTAAATAACCCCCTTTGCATCCCCTCCTCTGCCTCCTCTCTGTGCCTGCAGCCCCGGGGCAGCAAGGGAAAGGCTGGGGTTGGCACTGCTGAGAAATCAGATAAATCAGGAAAGGAAAACTTTTATTTTTTTCCCAGCAGTTAAAGAAAAGAAAATAAAAAGAAGAAAGAAATGAAAGGAGGAAAGCTGGTGAGAGGAAAATTAATCTGGAAATCAGGTCTCTAGGAGTCAGGGAGAAATTGTTTTCAGAGAGAAAATTATTGCAAAATACTGCATGAATAGGATTTTACCCTGTCAGACAAAAAATGCAGCTGAGGGAAGGCTGGGCTGGTGGCAGTGGTAATTGGTTCTGACTGTAATTTAAACAAGGCAGAAGCTGCTGGAGCAGGGCCTGGCAAAGACAGAATTCTCCTGCTTGTGAGAGGAACTGGGTGGCCTATTGATGGAGAACAACTTTGCTGAAATGTTTAATTTTGTGATTTTTTAAAGGACAACAAGCCTATTTCACTTTCCAAATTTATGTTCTTAAATGCAACATGAGTTTTTTGGGGTTTTTTTTAGATTAAAATGAAACAAACACCATCCCAATTAAATAGTTCAATAAGAAAATGGTAATACTTCTATTTTGGAGAAACCCAGAGTGGTGTTATTTGTTTTCTTGCTTTAATACTGGGCTGAAAAAGAAATACTTTATCCTGATCTGGTGGGTGTTTGTGGGGGTGGAGGGGTTAGTTGTGCCAGCTGCAGAGTCTGGGAGCCCTTTTTGTACTGAGGGGAGAAAATGTAGAAATGTAGAAAACACATGTCAAGAACATGATGAGGGGTTAGGAGGTTATTTGGCTCTGGCTGTATTGCTGGGTTTTCATTGGAAAATCAATAATAATCTTGTCCCCATGTGTCAGCAGCAGCCACTCAGTCTCTTGCAGATCCATGGGGATGAGCCGGTCAGTCAAGCCATCTAGATCTAAACCCTGGAAGGTGTGTGGAAAAGAGAAAACTCATTTAAGGACAACACCATGTTAAAATGTGTTTTCTTCTGCCAAGACTCCCTGCCAAGGGATCCCTGTCCCCGCCACCACATCCCTTTCACTCCATCCCTGACCCCCCTTGCCTGGAGCTCCCAGCCAGCACGGGGCAGAGAGGGGAGCTCAGGAGAGCTGTGCCCAAGCACAGGACCAGCAAGAAACCTTTGCTCCAGGCCAGCAGCACCAGAGGGCTCCCATTTCAGTCCAGTTTCACACACGGGACACTCCCAGGGGTTTGGAAATCCGTGGATGTGTCCATGCCTGTGGTGGCAGCTGGGGTTGGCACTAGCCTGGGAATGCAAGAGAGAGAGAGAAAATTTTTATTTAATAGCAACTGTTGCCATAAAAGATGGAAATATGGAGTTAATGTCCCAGAACTTCATCACTATCCGTGGATTTTACAGAGGGAAGTTACTGCCAGGGCTCATATGCAAAACCCGTCTCCTGATGATTCCTGGGCAGAAGCAGTGCTTCCCAATTTGTGCTTTTTTGGTTTAATCTCATGTCCCAGCACAATGCCATCAGAAGGAGCCAGAGCTGTTAAATCCATCCAAGCCATACATCCCAAAACAGCTCCTGAATTTCCTTTCTTTCTCTGTGCTATTTATATTCCTTGTGCTGATGGCGAGAACTCAGCTCCAACGCTGCCTTTTCTGCAAGTAAATAAACCCTCTATTCTACTCTTGTATTCCCTTATTTTAATTTTTTTCCCCCAGTAGGCCTGGAACAAGCCCTCAAGCAGCAGCAGGGTGCAGGGGGCTGTGAGCTGGGGCTGAGGGGGTGAACTCCCTCTCTGTCCAAAGGGATGAAGTGAGGGGTGTGTCCCAGCCAGGCGTGCTGGAGACCCCAGGGCTGGTTCACCAGGTCTGGGAAGGATGCAGGAGAAGGGAAGCCTGTCACCCCTCTGAGCTCAGCACCCCAGCCCGGCCTCTCTCCACATCACAGCCACATCTCAGCCATCTCCTTCAGGGGCAGACCCCCTGGAAGCCCTGGATTAAGCTTTGCCTCCTTTTTTTAATTTAAAATCCAGCTGCCTGCAGATGCATGTGCAGCTCTAGTGACTCCCCGGTCCAAAAAGCTGCTGAGTGGATAAATGGTTTGAAATGGTTGATGCAGAAACTGGGTCTTGGCATTTCCAGGAGGAGGAGCTCCCATGTCTTTTCATTTTACAAAGTGCTTGGAAATGAGTTAAAAGATCAGCTGAAATGGTATGGAAATTGTTTGAAGTTCTCTAAATATGTGTATATGGGTACACACACAGGGGAAAAAAGTGAGAAAGGGGGAATTCTGGTTTCAACTATTTTCTTTTTGCCTTAGGTATATTAATTTTATTTCAGCTTTTCATCATTTTTTAAAAAAAACTCTTGCTTTTTATTTTTAATTTTCTTTAAGATGTTTCTGGGATCAGGATACAGCATCAGCAGCCTGGGGAATAGGGAAGGAGACTGGCACAAAACCTTGATATATCCTAAGGCTGGTGGTGATGGCAAGTACCTGTGCTAGGAGTTAGGGAAGCAAGGAAAACCTTTGTGATATATGAGTGTATCTGTACTAAAGGGTTACACAGCATCCAGACTAAAGGGTTACACAGCAGAGGTGTGGTTATGTGGCTGGTGCAATTATCACCATCAGGAAGGTGTTTTCCAGCACAGGCCTGAGGAATTCCAGTGCTGATGCAACTTCCTTCCTCTATAATTCCTCAAGCCATTAATCTGAACAGACTTTTATCATCCCCTTGCTGCCTTCCTGTGCATGCAGGATGATAAATGATCCACGGGCCACTCTGGGCTGTTGTGCTGTGATTTACTGCACAGTGCTGGCTCTGGGGCTGGGCTGGGCTCTCCCTCCCTGCTGTCCCCTGCCACCCTGTCGGAGCCCCGCAGGGCAAGGGACCACCCACCACCCAAGACTGTGTTTGGGGACCAGAGAGGGACTTGATTTATTGATTTTTTTTTTTGTTCAAATAGCAGTTTCTCCTTAATTTTGAAGACTTGGGTCAACAAAAGCATCTTTGGAAGTAATGTAACAGCATCCTGCAGTGATGATCCGAAGCCAGAGGCACCAAGCTTGGGATGTTGTGCAGGGAAAAAGGCAGCTGCTCCTGCTCATCCTCTCCATGGCTCCTCTGTGTCACCAACACTCTGTTTTTTGCCCTGTGTTGTGCACCACGTGGCTCGTGCCTCCCTGTGCTGGGCAATGCTGTGGGAATGG
Organism: Urocynchramus pylzowi; assembly: GCA_013397555.1. NCBI lineage: Eukaryota > Metazoa > Chordata > Aves > Passeriformes > Fringillidae > Urocynchramus > Urocynchramus pylzowi. The sequence goes on along the minus strand of VZRH01005852.1, from coordinate 295,094 downwards.
CACAGGGGTGCCTCCCCTCCCTGTCACCATTGCTCCCGTGTCACACCATTACTTGCTTAGGTCAAGCACCTTTTGTGCTTGGGATTGGATGGAGGGGGTTTAAGTGCCACATTTGGTGCTGAGCTAAAGGTGGGAATGTGCACTACATTTCCCCCCCAAAAAAAACCCCACTGTGGTGGTTTGTCTCTGTTTAAATCACATTTCTTCCCTGGCAGCCAGCACGGAGACATGCTGCAACCTCATGGTGGGTTTGGAAATGGGGAAGGATCACAACACAAAGAGGACATTTCCCTGGCTCCTCCATTCATGTAGTCCTGCTCTATTTACCAGCCCAATGCTGTGCTGAACTATTTTACCATCATCCATTTTCTTCCACGACATTTCATTTGAATTCCTGCTGTTGTGGGTGTATTGGACACCCGTCCAGCTCTGGCTGCCTCTGAGAGCCCTCGTGGCCCTCCCTCCATGGGACAGGGCTGGCCTGTGCTCATCCTCCCTGCTTCGAGGGAGACAATGGCTGATCACAAATTCCAAATGCCTCGTTACTCTTCTGGACTCGTTTTCCAGCAGAGGAGCATTCCCTCTCCAGCATGGATGCTGCATACCAAACACGCTGCAGAGCCTCTGACGTGTTCTGTTCAAGGTCTTTTCTCTAACAGCCTCAGGTTTATCTTCTCAAAATCATTGCAAAGGTCTCGCTGATGGCTTGGGAGGAACGAGGCATGTGCTGGTGGTGTCATTGTGGGTGTGAGTCTGGATGGCAACCTGCAAGGTGGGTCTGGCTGAGGGAGGGGTGACTCCCCCCTCTGTGCCACTGTGTACCACTGGTCCCGAGTGCACTTGGGGATTAAAGAGACCAGTGTAATTAAAACAATATCCATCCGGATTTCCTGAAGCTGGACTGGTTCATGTTGTGCCATGTGTCATGCTGCAGCAACCTGGAGCTGTGAATCAGCCAGGCCGTGCCTGGCCCCAGCGAGCTGCATGGCCAGGGCTGCCAGCACCAGGCTTTGAATCACATCTGCTCGAGGCCTCCAGCAGACGAGGAAGCCTTAATTCCATGGGTTCAATAAATAATGTGTCTGTTTTAAACACAGACAGTAATTCATGGCCTCTGTGTAACAGTAGCTCAAAGATCTTAATTTAAAAGGTCTTTGTAAGGATGATGCTCTCTGTGCTGGGGATGGTTATGGAGTCTCTCATTTTCAAATTACCGGGTAGAACTGAGCCCTGTTTTAATCTGGCCATTAATTAGAGGGAGTAATTGTTGCCCAGTGTCTCTCCAGGCGCTCTGGTGGGAGCAGGAGCAGGCAGTCAGCGCGGCGCTGGTGGACGGCCGCCTGCGGCACTGGGCTCTAATTGGGTCCCAGCCCCGGAGAGGCCGGGGCTGAGCCGAGCCGGGGCTGCAGCCTGAGCTCCCCGTCCGATCCAGCGACCCAGGGCCGGGATGGTGCACGCCGCGCTAATGAGAGCCGCGTCAATGAGCGCTGCCGGCACCAGCAGGAGCGGGCTGGGGGTGGTCCCGTCTCCTGGGAATGGGCTCTGCAGAGCCCCTGAGCCCGCAGGGAGCTGCCAAACTGGCGCACTGGTGCCCAGGCGGTGTCTGACACGCAGCACGCCTCTGGGTCCTCCTGAGTTCGGGACGTGGCAAGGGGCAGGGGCTGGGGGGGAAGGGGAATGGGGAGGGAGATGGAGCCTAGGGAAAAGTCCCGGGTAAAGGATGCTTGAGCCATGGGGAGCAAGGAGAGGACCAGGAGCAGGGAGTGAGCGAGGGTTTGAGAGCTGATGGGGGGACTGAGAGGGACAGGGACAGAGAGCAACCGAGAACTGGGAGGGGGACGGGGAGCAGAGACCGAGCGAGGGTACAAGAGGGGATGGAAAGGAGGGAGAAGAACTGGGAGCAGGGAGAAGGACTGGGAGCAGGGAGAAAGGGAGGATATGAGAGGTGATGGGGAGGAAAGAGGGAGAGGAATTGGGAGCAGGAAGTGGGGGAGGATACAAGAAGCCATGGAGAAGAGCCCATCCCATGGAGCAATAGGATCAAGGATGGTCTGAGCACCTGAATCACCATTTGCCTTTCCTTGCCCTGTGTCCTGGAGCTGATTTGTCAGAGCAAGGGCTCCCTGGGTCCAGAGCCTGGTGCCCAAGCCCAGTTTGGGTTCTCCCAGAGGAAACATCCAAGATGAGGCAGCCAAATCCACAGTGTATGTTCCCATCTCCCTCTCCACTGGTGTTTTTGTCTGATTCCTGTGCCTCACTCCATCCTGGAGCACTGCAGTGAGCTCCATCGAGATCAAACTCCCAGGATCTATTTGGGGGCAGGAGGGAGGGGATGAGCAGAAAAGGCAGCTTTAGGAGGTATTTTTCTTCTGTAGCCAAGGTTTCAGAGCTGTGGCTCTTGGCACCCACATCATCCCAGCACAGAGAGGGGGCAGTGGGAGAGAAGGAAGGCCTTTGCTGTGGGAAATGACTGTGGTGGGGAGGATGGTTATTGAACCCATTTTCACCTGTGGGTGTAAAAATTGTTTTCATCCTGCTCAGGCTGCAGTTTCCTTCCTCTCCTGTCACGTGCTCCTGCTGCCACTCACCCCGTGAAGCACTGCAGCTCAGAGAGGTGGCTCCTTGGAGCACCCAAATTTCCATGGGTGCCTTTGGTAGAGAGGGATGGGGGTTGATGGGGGCAGTTTCCTGGGATTTGGGGCTGTAGCTGCTGAATGGAACAGTTTGGGCAGGGACCAGCATCACTGTCAGCACCTGCACCCCAAAAGTGTCTGAAAGTCAAAACGGGGAGAGGCACTGCCTGGGGATGGGTCCTGTGGCTGTGGCACTTGGGGACATGGATAGTGGTGGGCTTGGCAGTGTTGGGAGCACGGTTGGGATTGGTGGTCTCAGAGCACTTTTTCAGCCTAAATGATTCCATGCTCCTGTGTGCTGCAGGCTTGCAGGGAGAGAAGCAGGCTTGGAATTAAGGATAATCTTCACATGCTGAAAAAATAGCCCAAAATCAAAGATAGAAAATTCAATAATAACAAGTGCAAAGCACTGCACTTAGGCAGCAGGGAAAAAAAGCAGCACACAAGAAGATGAAAGGAGGAATAATTGGCTCTGCAGTGGACTCCCTATTTTTTAATTTATTTACTTCCCATTTTTTATAAAAGCAACTTCCCAGGCCTGGGGCAGCAGGCCCAGAGACAGGTTTGCACACTTGTGGGGAGCCCAGAGAGTGGGCAGAGGGGCTGGGACAGTCTCTGGGTGTCCCTTCCTCCAAGCACCTTGACCCAAATGCCAGGCTTTGCTCTCCCTCACATGAATTATTTCACATCCTGACTGTGACTACAGGCAGCCCCCAACCCTCAGAGAAAGCTCGAATGTTTGGGATAGAATGATGTCCAGGCTGAGAGGGACTCTGGTATCATCCCAAATGGGCCCATGGCAGGACAGAGCCAGCCTGGAGCTGCAGCCCCACATCCTCCCTCAGCACTGGGAGCTGCAGGACTGGGAGCTGCAGGCTGCAGAGACAGAAACACTGGAGGTAATGGATGGGGAGCAGGATTCGATGTGCTTTAGTGTCTGTTTGAAGAGTCATGGAACACTTGGGGCTTTTTAATTGAAAGTAACTGTGCAAAACCCAGAATTAATTCTTATTAAACATCCGCAGTGACATTTTCTTAAGTGGAAATTAAACAGGGATTAAGGTGAAGCCTCCTAAGACTCTCCCTGTTGTGACCAGGAATATTTTAAGGCACTGGAGTAAGTTAAATTCGAAGAAATGAGCTGATCTGGATGCACTGGAGTTTTTCCCTCTCTCTGTGTGGCTGCTCAGGCAAGCAGGAGGAGCTGGAAGTAGAACCATAGCAAATGGAATAATGGAATGGTTTGGGTTGGGAGGGACCTCAAAAAGCATCCGGTTCCAACCCTTGGCCATGGACAGGGACAACTTCCATCACCTCAGGTTGCTCCAAGCCCCATCCAACCTGGCCCTGAGCACTTCCAGGGATGGGGCAGCCACAGCTTCTCCAGGCATCCTGCTCCAACAGGAAACCCCATGTGAGCTGCTGGTGTGTTTGGGGAAGGAAAAAGTACAGACAAAGAGAAGGCTGGGAACAAGGGAGGGCTGGGAATAGCGGCCAGGAGGGATGGAGTGGCAGGGAAAAGGCACCTTGAAGGCCCTATCCCTCTCTGGGGCTGAGCCCTGATCACTGGAGCAGCAGCCACGTGGATCACACCGTTCCACTGATGAGAAGCCTTACCGGCCGAGAAGATAAAAATTTGGCTGGACAGCAGGGCAGGAGAGCTGCTGTGTTTTTTATATTATTTGGGTCCCAACAGAGGCTGTGTGACACCCTGCCCAGAGCTGGAAGGAGGAGGCTGCTGCCCACCAGCTCTGCTCAGCACAAGGCTCCCAGGTCCGGCCATCTCCTCATCCAATGTGCCATTCAATTAATTAAATATTCCCTCTTCCAGATTGCTGGCTGAGGGTGACATACGCTTAATGAACAGCTGCAGGTCCCTAATCACATTGGCAATTAGGAATGTAATTAGAGCACTTGCAAATGGTTTTCATGCTGATAAAACATGACAGAATGGAGCATTTTCACTCACTGTCAGCTGCCAGACAATCTGTTACCCATCTAATGGCAATTTAATTACAAATTCCTCCACTACCCTGGTTTCCGGTCACTCGGGTCCATGGATAATTGGGCATCTCTTGGGTTCTGCTGAGGCCTCACCCGCCAGCACTGGCCTGGAGCTGGGCATGGAGCAGAGGGATTTCTGGAGAGGAGGCCCAGGAAGTGCTTCCCTCCCACCTGCCTCCTGCTGAGCCTGTCTCCACCTGGGGGAATGGCTGGAGCTGTGTCAGGGAGGGTCAGGTGGGAGATCAGGGAAGGCTCTTCCCCCAGAGGTGCCGGGCACTGCCCANGGTTTTCATGCTGATAAAACATGACAGAATGGAGCATTTTCACTCACTGTCAGCTGCCAGACAATCTGTTACCCATCTAATGGCAATTTAATTACAAATTCCTCCACTACCCTGGTTTCCGGTCACTCGGGTCCATGGATAATTGGGCATCTCTTGGGTTCTGCTGAGGCCTCACCCGCCAGCACTGGCCTGGAGCTGGGCATGGAGCAGAGGGATTTCTGGAGAGGAGGCCCAGGAAGTGCTTCCCTCCCACCTGCCTCCTGCTGAGCCTGTCTCCACCTGGGGGAATGGCTGGAGCTGTGTCAGGGAGGGTCAGGTGGGAGATCAGGGAAGGCTCTTCCCCCAGAGGTGCCGGGCACTGCCCAGGCTGCCCAGGGAGTGGGCACGGCCCTGAGGCTGCCACAGCTCCAGGAGCCTTTGGAGAGGCTGGGGTTGTTGGGGGGTCTGTGCAGGGCCAGGAATTGGACTTGATCCCGATGGGTTCCTTCCCACTCAGGAGATTCTCTGATTCTAGGAGGGCTGAGGGGAAATCCAGGTTAGATACAGTGCAGCAGCAGGCCCAGATACACGGGAAGGGCTGTGCAGAGGGCACAGGGGATAGATCCCAGCTCCCATGGAACCATGCACGGTAGGACTGGGTACCTTGACCGATCCAGAGGAACATCCCACCTGGCTGAGGAGCCCTGAGAACACAGGTGTTCTGTACATGACATCTGATGTACCTGTGCCATCAGGGACAGAGGGCTCCTCCCGTGCCATTCACTGCCCCAAACTGCTCCAGTGCTGCCAGCCCTGGGCGGGTGAGGGCTGCAGTGACACAGAGGGAGCGTCCCCACCTGGCCACTTCCCCCCTTGCCCACCTTCCCAGGCCATGTGGGGCTTTGGCCATCTCCATGCTGGCCGCCTTGGGCCCCTGTGCTGGGGACTGGGTTGGGAAGTGCCTGAGGCTGTAGCTGGGGCAGCGTGTGGCTGTGCAGGGGACAGGGCTCAGGCTCCATTGTGGCACAAGGATGAAGGTGCTCAGTGGGCCCAGAGGATGCTGCTGTGTATTTGTGCAGTGAGTGAAATAAAATAACACTGTAATTTTGTCATCAGCAGCACTTCTCTCCATCCTCCAGGTGCTGTGTGAATGTTAAGAGAGTGTTTAATTCATTATCAGGTGGAGCAGGATTTAAAAGCCCATTTTACAAACGAAGACACCACTCAAGAGAAGTTATTCACATCAGGGTGACACACTGAGAAGAGAACAGATGGATTTTAATGAAAAATGAAGGGCAAAGGTCTGCCAAGTGATGGACATATATTTGGGTACATGAAAGCTCAGAGCCCAGGTATCGATTAAATCATCAAACCAGCTGAAGGTGGTGATGGCTCCTCATGACCGTCAGTAACCACAGCAGCCCAATTCGTGGCTCTGATGGTTGCATTTGAGGAAACTCTGCAGGTAATTTTCTCATTGTTCTGGTGTTTAGCTTCTTCGAATCATGGAATGGTTTGGGTTGGAAGGGACCTTAAAAATTATCCAGTTCCATCCTCCAGTTCCATCCAGTTCTTCCCGCTCTGCCCTGCAGCCCGCTCCAACCACTTCCCCCATGGCTGCTGCCCTGACAGCTCAGCGCTGGCCCATCACTCAGGTAATTACTGGCGGGTCATTGTCACTTCGGGGCGCTGGCAGGGGCAGGGCCGAGTCTCTGCCCCGCGGCTGCCGAGCGCAGAGCAGAGGCAGCGGCTGCGCCACACCGAGCCAGGCTCCGTCCCAGCATCTGGCTGATCAAAGGCAGCCAGCCCAGCACAGCCCCTGTCAGCCAGGAGCTGTAATGAGGATTTTCACACAGACAGCCTCTGCACAGAGAATCCCCGTGATGGATGTCAGCCTGCTTGCCTGTGTAAATAAACAGGGACAAATTAGAGCCGGGGAGGCAGGAGAGCAAGGGCCCTGTGGAGGGAAGGCACTTGGCTCAAAGCAATGGGGAATAGGGGGCAGGGAGCTGTGGCTGAGGGAATTTTTGAGGCTCAGTTGCTCACTGTGGCTGTGGAGGGCTGTGTGTGCCTCAGGGACCAGGCAGCCCCTGCTCTGTGCAGACCTGGATCCACTGTCTCGTGCACAAGTACCCACGGGAGCCTTCCTGTGCCCCCCTCCCTGGGCAGGACTGGGACCCTACTGCTCTGTGACACGTGGTGATGGGGGCTCTGCTTCAGCTCTGGGGGTCCCAGGGCCCCCTTGCCCCCCCCGGCTCCTTGTGCCTGAATTTCTGGCTGGTGTTTGCTTTTAACACTCCTGGGAGTGCTGGGCTCCTCGCATCCTGCACTGACCCAGTTCTTGCTCGTTGCCATGGAGAACTGGACCCAATTCCATTAACAGTCCCTGGGCTGCTCCTGCCTGGCTCCGAAGCCTGGAGGATGCAGTGGTGAGCCTGGATGGGACGTTCTCAGGAGAGGGGCCAGGTGGGATTTGCAGGGGCTGATGAAGGGCTGGAGTCTCGAGCTGCCTGCTCCAGGTGGGTCAGGACAGTTCCTGCAACTCAGAACAGGCTCCTGGAGCTCAGGAGAGTTCCTGCAACTTGAGATGGGTTCCTGAAGCTCAGGAGAATTCCTGAGGCTCCCCCTGCAGCCATTTTTAGTCTGAGACACAAGCACCGATGTCCTCAGCACCCCCCTCCCACCTCTCTCCCTCCCTTTCTCATGCCTTAAACCCCAGAAGTATTCAGTAAAGGCTTCTGGTCTCATTCCAGGTGTTGTCCATCACCCCACAGCCAGACCAAGGATATTAAGTGATGCTCAGTCTAATGATCACAAACACTCTGTTTTAGGGGGTGGTTATTCAGATGAGCATTTAGAATCTCAGCTTCCATTAAGGATTAATTTGGGCCAGCTCAGACTCTAACTCGTTTGCCCTGTGCAGTCTGTGAGCGGGTCAGGGTGTCATTTTCTTTTCTGTCCATTTATTTAACTGTTGGGGTTTTTTTCCAGCCTGGAGTGGAATCACCAGCTAAAGGGATTTTCCTTCCTGGATGGGAGAGCTACAGCATGCATTCCCAGTGGAATTATCCCACCCCAGTGCAAGCCATTGCTGCTGCAGACAGGACAGGTGAGACATCTTGATGTCACTCGCTGTATAAACCCAGTGATTTCTCTTACCTTTTCACTTTGCAGCTTCCCAGAGCAGGGGGGAAGCCCCAGGGCTCTCAGGCATTGTGTTTTTAAGCTTTTTCAAGGGAGGGATTTTTAAAATTTCCTATTTCATGAAGTACAGAAGAAATGAAAAGGCCAACACCAACCTTCCACTCAGTCCCCCAAAACCTGCCATTAGCCTTCCCAAGCCCATGCCACACTCTGGTTTTTTCCCCTCCTGGCTGACTTGTGGAATGCATTTCTGGTTTGATTTTCAGTATTTGTGATGCCGAAACCTCTTGTGTTTAAAGCACATTCCTGGAAAGCAGCAGCAGCAGCAAAGCTCATTCCCTCATCTCAGAGCAGCCTTTTCCTTTCCTTTCCTTTCTAGAAACAACCTGCTATGTGAGTGATGGTTTTAAATTGGCTTTCACAACGAGGGATGCCGTTTCCTAGAAACCCGAGATTGACAGGGAAAGGCACCAGATAAAGCAGGAAGAGAAAGGGAAGAGCTCCTTCCCGGGCTCATGCTGACGCTGGCTGCTCCAGGGAACGAGGTGACCAGGGTGACATCCTTTAGGCAGCTTCCCCTGGTTTCCAGGAGCTGTGACAGAGAGCCCTGGGCCACCCAGCCCTCGCGAGGGCTGGAGCAGTGTCTGGCACTGGGGGCAGAGCCACGGTGGGGATGGCTCTCGGGGAGTTCTGGCCACAGCACGCAGAGGTGACACTGCCACTTTCCTTTCCTGGCACCATCTCAGTACAGGCTGCTCTTCCCTTGCCCAGCACCCCCCATCATGCCCGTTCCTAGGGCTGGCACCGCGTGGGCTCTGAGCCAAGCCAGCCTAAGCAGCCCCAGCGGGGACGAGGAGCTCCTGGCTCTGCTGCCCCAGTGCTCCTCGTCCCTTTGGGCCTTGCCTTGGGCTGTGGTTTGTCCTGGGGATGGGTTTCAGGTTAACGAAGCCCATGGGTCTAAGGGACAGTGAAGTGCACCTAAGGAAAGGCTCAAGGAAAACGCCTCTCCCCTCCCAGGACTCCTTTCCCCACCTAACACGGCCGCTCGGTCGTTCCACGGGCAATGAAGCGATCTCCGGAGCTTCCTCTCATCCCACCGGGGTGGAGGGAGGAGGGACGGGGCGAGTGAGAGCCCCGGCACCCCCGGGACCCTGCTTTGCCCAGGTGTGCCCTGCCCAGCACCTCCCAGCCCCGCCAGCTCTCCACTCCACATCCATCCTGGATCATCCTGATCATCCATCCTGGGGATCCCCAGCAACGCCCTCTCCCCGCCGGAGCCACCGAGGCAGGAATCCTGCCAGCAGCACGGGGGAGCAGCGCGTCAGACACATCCATGCAGAGAATTCCTGCCTTTCGGGGAGCTCCGGGCGCTCTGAGCAGACGGTCCGTGCTGTCGAGCTGCAGCGACAGCCGGGGTGAGCCCCCCGGACGAATCCCCGCAGGGTGCAGAGGCTCACCTGGGACTGATGGGCGGCACGGGGTGTGCTCACGGCAGCAGAGCCCGGCAGTGCCTCACCCCTCCACGCCGAGACTCTGCCGTTCAAGTGCCCGTTTGTGGCCGTTCGGGGAATGTTTCTCCTTTGGAAGGTTTTATTTTTCAGTTTAAAAGAAAAGAAGGTTCCCACGCTGTGTCATTCCCACGGAGGGGGGAGCAGGTCCTCTCCCAGGGACGACTGTCCCACGGTGAAAGGAGAGGATCTGTGTCCCCTGATACCTGGGAATAGCCAGATTTTTGCTCCTACTGTGTCCTTGCTGCTCGCTGGGCGCTCACTGGGCTCTGGACAGGCTGGGTGGCAGGGCTCCGGGCCTCTCCTGCCACGGGGGCTGCTCACCAGGGTTGGGGCACCTCTGGCTTTTGGCAGCTAGGTCAGGATCTGTTTGACTAGTGGCCAGAGCTCAGGACCACGTGCAGACCCCTGCCAGACCCCACACACATGTCCCAGGACAGGCAGCAAACCAGGCTGGAGCAGTGATGGGATGGATGAAGGGGATGGGGTTGGGACAAACCCCTGGCAAGCTGTGGTGGTCTGGGGCTACCCTGCCAGTCTTTGGACCAGGGAATAAAACGTCTGGAAATAGAGGCTGTGGGCCCTGGGCACTGCACTCCCCACTCCTCAGTGTGGGGCTCTGGGCAGTGGGGTCTTTGTGGCAGAAGCAGAAGCACCAGCAGCAGCCCCAGCCCATCACTGCTGCGTGTCACTGACAGCCCACAGCGAGGGCAGAGCTCTGACCAATGCAAATGCCACAGGTTTGTTCCTAGCAGGAGCAGCAACTCATCCTCCAGGCAGGTTCAATGTGCTGGTGGTTTATCTTTAACAGGAAAAGCCTGGAGCAAAGGCATAAACTAAGAAATATTTGATTCCACAGTGTTGGTTTGCACTGTATGTTTTCCGCTTAATAAATATTTTAGGCACTCATGCTCCAAAAATGGGCTCTGTCTTGCACAGGTTTGTGTGCCTGTGCTCCCCCACATGAGGCTGCCCCCGGTGCTCCTCCAGCAGCTGCTGGCACCATTCCAACATGGGCTGTCCCCACTGCCCGGCCCTTCCTGCCTGGTGGGCCCTGGGAGAGCCCAGGGATGTGCACCCAGGGCTGGGGCTGGGAGAGGGGACCCTCGAGGGGCTCTGTGCAGGGGGCTGTCAGTGCTTGGCCCCATCACCAGCCTGGCCCCACCACCAGCTCCAGCCCACCCTCTCCAAGGCACCGGTGGGGCGAGAGCACCAGGACACGGCTGGCACACTCCTGGGTAACGGGACATCATCCAGGGGCTGGCAGCAGGGTGCTCCATATTTATGTGTACAGATGTTTTTGGATGGAGCTTTAGTACCCTCTGTGCCAGGCCACCCCACAGGCTCTCCAGGCTGGGCTGAGCCCAGCACAAGGAAAGCTGCTGCTGGGTGGTAGCACAAATCCCCTCTGCTCCTGTGGGTGCACGGCTGTATGTTTTGCCAGGTTTGGGGACACACTGTGATGGCCAGCAAGAAGATCCCAGGGCTGTCCTCACCTTATGGCCTCCCTCACGCACAGACATACCCAGTAGCGTATATATATTATATTATATTTTTATATATATATATATATATATATATATACACACGTTAACAAAGAAGTTGCAAAAAAAAAAAAAAAAAAAAAAAAAAAGGGAAAAAACC
>VZRH01005852.1:249859-283768 GCA_013397555.1 Urocynchramus pylzowi | reverse complement strand
AAAAAAAAAAAAAACAACAAAAAGGGAAAAACCCAACAGGAAGAAGAACAGCCCTCCCCCCAGGTAAAACAGAAGCAGGAATGTTACACGTGGAAGGGGAGGCTGAGGGGAGCCCGGAGTCCACGCATCCCGAACTTGAACACTGGTGTCACCAGGAGCAGAGGAACCAGCAGCAGCACTCTGGCCCCCTCCACGTCCTAAGCAGGGCCCAGGGACGGGGCTGCTGCTCCCCACATCATGGTGATGACGGGTGGGCTCTGCTTTCAGTACCACAAGAGGACCGTGTGGGTGACTGGGAAAGGCCCCCAGCCCCCATCTGGCCAGGCATGAGACACGTCTGGGGGCCAGGGGGTCCCACGAGTAGTGCAATTCATCAGGTGCAAATGCCACGTTAAGGGCTCCTGGTCTCTGAGCTGAGGGTGCTGAACGCTCCCTGAGCCCCTGCCACAGTGCCATCCTCGGCACTCTCAGGGCCAGCATCACCTCCAGTGCCAGCATCCCTCCGCAGTGGCCCAGGGTGAGCAGCCCCACGGGACCAGCACACAAGGGACTTCCATGAGACCTTCCCATGAAAAACATCCAACTTGAAAGGGTGACCTAACCTCCCAAAGTGAAAGGGGCCGTGAGCCAGGCTGTGGGGATGGCAGGCGTGGCCCTGCTGCACTCCGGGGCTGGGGGAAGCAAAGGGAGCTGCTCCTCTGCTCAGGGGGAGGCAGAAGGAGGGGTGTATCCCCTGTGCTTGCCCTGCCAGGCACCATGGGGAAGCAGCCTGGATCAGGGGGAAAGCCCTCTCAGCTTGGCAGGGCCGGCAGCAGACCCTTCCCCAAGGTGCTGCCCACCTCCCTTTTCCAAACACCATAGCCCAGACACTCAGAGATGGCATGCTGGGGAATGGGCTCTTTTGTGCACTCCTCCTGGGCAAAGCTATCACCACCAGACTCACCAACACACCTCCCCTTGGCCAGGTCACTGGGAGCGGTCACCAGATGAATTCTGAACTGCCTCCAGGTGGATTCAACCTGTCTCTGGCACAGCCCCCATGGGGTAAGCCCCAAGAGCCCTGTCCAAGCCAGCCACCCACTCCCAGAGCCTGGGCTTTAGAATCCCAGGACAGGCTGAGTTGGCAGGGGCCCATCACAATCACTGAGCTGAACTCCTGGTCCTGCACAGGACATCCCAACAATCCCACCCTGTGTTTGGGAGCATTGTTCAAATGCCCCTTGACCTCTGGCAGCCTTGGGGCCATGACCATTCCCTGGGGAGCCTGTGCAGTGCCTGACCACGCCCTGAGAGAAAAGCCTTTTCCTGACATCCAACCTAATCCTGCCCTGACTCAGCTCCAGCCGTTTCCTTCAGTCCTGTCACTGGTCACAAGAATGAAGAGATGGGTACCTGCCCTTCCACTCCCCCTTGGGAGGAGTTGAAGATGACAAAGAGGCCTCCCCTCTCTTCTCCTCCAGCTGAACAAACCAAGTGACCTCAGCCACTCCTCACAAGACCCCTCCAGACCCTTCTCCATCCTCACAGCCCTTCTTTGCTCACTCTCTGATAGCTTCATGCCTTTTTCATATTGTGGTGTGCAAAACTGCCCTCAGGGCTCAAGGTGAGCCCAGAGCAGGGCATGACAATCCCTTCCCTGGCCCAGCTGGGCTGATGCCCCCAGAACAGGGATTTCCCTCCTGGCTGCCTGAGATCCACCTGGCCGTGGCCCAGGTACCCCAGGGCCCTCCCCCAGCTGCTCCACAGCCTCTCGTTCCCCAGTTCATACACACACTCAGGGCTGGCCCATCCCAGGTGCAGAATCTACCACCTTCCCTTGCTAAACTTCACCTGGGTGGTGATTCCCCATCTGTCTAATTTGTCTGGGTCTCTCTGCAGGGCCTCTCTGTCCTTGAGAGAGTTGACAGCTCCTCCCAGCTGCCAGCAAAGTGACTTAGTATCCCTTCCAGTCCTGCATCCAGGTTGTTAATGAAGACATTGAAGAGCACAGGGCCGAGGATGGAGCCCTTCAGGGCCCCAAAATGATGTCACCCTTTGTGCTTGACCCATGAGCCAGCTACTCACCCACCCCATGATGTGTTTATCCAGATGTGGGCTGGACATTTTGTCCAGAAGGATCCTGTGAGAGACTACTAAAGCCTGCTAAAGTCCAAAAAGATTCCATCTCATGGTTTCCCTGGATCAGTTGGGTGGGTTACCCTGTTGTAGAAGGAAATACAAGCAGGGGTAGTTCCCTATCAGCAAGCTCCACAGGGGAGGCTGGCAGAGCTGGCTGGTCCCAGCTCAGTGGTCCCCAGTCCCACTGAGGCACCACATCTAGAGGAGGAAAAGGGGTTTCAAATGTCACAGGGCAAAGCCCAAGCACCAGCTGCCTTGGGCCATCATAATGCCTGAAATCCTTGCCCCCACAATGTCCCAGCCACTCATATGCCCACTGGCCCCAAACTGTGCCACAGACCCCCAAGGTGGCAACAGGGATTGTGTGCCAGCCCAGCTCCTCCTGGCCTCTTAAATACATCTGGAGACTGGAGCTTGGCCAGGAGACTTGATGCCTGTGGTTACTGGGAACACTGGAGACAGCCAAAGAGCTCCCAGTAACCAGGGTCTCTGTGCCTCTGGGACAGACTCAGTCCTCTGCCACGGAGCAAACAGGATGGCTCCACACTCACACCACCACAGAGTCGTGGAATAGTTTGGGCTGGAAGGGATCTTTAAAATGCACCCAGTCCAATCCCCTGGCGTGGTGGAGAACAAACCAGAAGTCAAGATTCAGTGTCATAAACTGAGATTTTGGGTCACAGAGCATAGAGGTAGTCTTTGAGCAGGACTCTACTGTGGGCTCAGAGTAGGAAGATGAGTTTTTGCTGCTGGGACACCAGACAGGACACTAATGGAGACCTATGTGGAGCAGGGCACTGCTGGCCAGACCCTGCAGCAGGAAGGAGCAGCTGCCAAACCTCTGTGCCAGGGGCCAAAGCTTCTCAAGGTTCTGCCGGCCTCCCTGGTTACTGGGAAGCTCTCAAAGGAGGAGATGGTGGGCTGGGGATCCGTGGCTCTCCACTGCAGGACCCCTTATCAGGAGCATGCCATCTGCAGCACCGACAGCCACTGGGAACAGCCTCAGTGCCACCTCCACTCCCAGAGAGCACCACCCTCCCTCCTCAGGACCACCATCCACCACACAGCCACTGCCAGCACTCACCAGCCCGAGGGCTCCAAGCCTCATCCACCCCACCAGGGAAGCTACTGAGCCTCAGCCACACCAAAAGTCCTCCCTGGGAAGTGCTGCACAGTGCTCTGGGTCCCTACACCAGCTGTCAGCGGGCTCCAGAGCCCATCCCTCCCAGCCTGCGCCTCATGGCACGCACGAGCCGTTCCCCGACCGCCGTGGCACCTCACCCTGAAACCTGCCCTGGCCTTTCCAGCCCCCCAAGGGAAGACAGAACCATCCAGGTGACAATCTTGGGGAGAGATGGGAGCAACCACCAAAGAGCTGCTCCAGCCACTCTTGCACACCCTGGAGCTCACCAACAGCAGTTGATTTCCAGCTGTGGTTCGAGGTTCTTCCACTTTTTCCGTTAAAGTAAGATGGAGCTGGGTGTGGATGGTGCTCGACTGCTCGGGCGCCACAGTGGCTCTCTGGCATGGCTGCCAGCAGGCAGCTCTGGCCACCTGCACCCACTGGCACGGCCAGTGCTGCCACGGGGCACGGGCAGGCCTGGGCAGCCTAGTGACAGGCTTTCATTCCCGACACGTATGGGGACTCCTGGGGCCGGCAGTTACACTCCTGCTGCTCGGGGTAATCGATGAAATCTGGGGCAGGCAGCCCCGAGAGGATCATCAGGGATTTGTTCCAGATGGTGAAGGTGGGACACACCGGCAGGATGAAGGAGACCTCGAAGGTGTGGAGGTGGAGGGAGTTGGCCGGGTCGTAGAAGGAGAGCGCGTTGTTGTCGTAGTCCAGGAGCACGCCGAGGCGCTTCATCTGCGGGTGCACCTCCACCAGCATCTCCTTGTTGTTGTGCCGCACCACAAAGTTGTTGTTGCAGCGGGAGAAGACCCAAGAAGAGGAGTTCTTCCCAATCCACTCGTTTTTGGGGGCTGACTTGTAAGCCACGCCGATGGCATACCTGCAGGAGAGGAGAAGCCGCGCTCAGCATCCTCCAGCCTCGGCACAGCACCAAGCCCAGCCCCGATGGCTACAGCAGCCCGTGCTTTCAGAGCCCATCTGCTGTAAAAGGCCACAGGGTGGGCACCTCTGACAGAGGCCGGACTGGGAAAGCATCCCCCCCTCACACAGGTGGTGCCTTACCAGGTGGAGGACCCCACTACCACCTCCCAGTAGTGGCAGCCGCTGTCGATGAAGACGTTGCCGGCGGCGCCGTAGCAGCCCGTCCCGCTGAACCTCTCCGGCGTGTGGCTCTTCTTCAAGGAGCTCTCGTCCTTCTCCATCTGCAGCCCGTCATTGGAGATCTTCAGCTTCTTGTGAGCCATCTTGGGGTCCAGTTTGAATGGCTGACCTGTGGGGAGGAGACACAGGGATTAGGATTTGTGTTATTAGCATCATGGTGCAGGAAAGGGGCTTCTTCACATCCCACGTTCTCAGCTTTGCAAATTTAATGGTGGTTTGCTTGGTTGTTTTCCCCAAAACCAGACCAGATCTGGGTGATGTCCCAGAGCTTCAACCAGCCTCCTTTTTTGTTCACGATTTCCCTCTGAAAGTCCTCAGACTATCCCTGGATTTGCAAACAAAACCCCAAGATGCTACAAAGAAGCAAACTGAGTTCAGGTGGGTTTTGCTGCTGTGTTTTCACGCGAGATGCAGCAAAGTGCACACAGGCACTGGAGAGCATTTCCATAGGGATTCACCTGCTTCAGGACACAGCAAATGACAGCTGCAGAGAACACCCCAGTTCTGCCAATATCTTCACCCTCATGTTTTGGTACCCAGCATGACTAGCTGTGTTCTCCTTCACGCTCTCATTTTTGGCCGCAGACACAGAGTCCCAGCAAGAAGAAACAACAATACCACCATGGCAATGGAGTCCTGAGCCTGGGCTGGGGACCCCCAGAACAGCCAGAAAACCCTGGAAAGCCAGGAAACACACAAGGAGAACCCCAGGACACCTGGGAACGTCTGCCAAGAGCTCCAACATCAGCGACCATTGGAGCTGCAGAGCGGAGCTCATCAGTGCCGTGCTCTGTAACCTGATGGTAGCTCGTGCTGGTTTTCCTTGGAGCCCAATTTGCTGAATAATTGAGTTGAGAGGCCTGAAAGTAAAGCTGCAAATCGGGAGTGACCTGCCCCCTCCTTCTTCTGGCTGCTCTGATCTTTCTGCCGTATCTTTTCCTGGCAGTAATGCAAAGAGACAAGCTCTGAGGAAGTGAGGTATAAAAATACTTGGCTCCATCAGGAGAGAGACACTCACAGCTCTGTTTCTGAAGGCAACCCCTTGCTAAGGTCAGTGTGAAGAAGTGGAGCCCAGCCCTTATCACTGGCTTGTGCTGGCATGTCCTGGAGCAAGTGCTTGAGCTGCACGCACAGGCAGAGAGTGCGATGGGCAGGCTTGGAGGGGTGGGAGGGTAATTTCAGAGAATACAGCCAGGCACCTGCTACCCTTCCCAAAATATCCCTCTGGCACTGGGAAAACATACAGACTTCACAGAGGTTGTAAGGGTCCCAACCTCAACCCCCAACATGGGAGCTGCCAGAGGAAGGGGGGCTCTGGCTGCAGCCTTCACTCCCTGCTCCCCCACAGCCAGCAGCCTCTGTGCCTCCCAGTCACTGCCCTGCAGCCCTCCAGCCCTGCCCTGCAGAGAGCCGAGGCTTGTGATGATTCCCCTCCTCATTAATGTTTCCTCTCATCATTAACGTGTAGCTCCTGGGCTGCTCACTCAGGTTACCTTTATCCCACAAATTCAGCTTGCTGGGATATTCCTGATAGCCTTTCACTGGTAATCCCTGCATGAGGCTTGGGAGCTGTGGGGAAGCAGCTGCCTTCGGGGCTGGACCCCTAGAGCATTCATCAGGTGGATTAGCCCTCCCTTCCCAGCAGAGCCGGAGTGAGCAGAGCAGAGGAAATCCTGTCTGGCACTGGGTGTGAGGGAGCAAAGAGGAGGCAGCCAGGAACATGGCCAAGGTCAGTGGAATGCGGGGATGGAGCCAGGCAGAGGGAGGTGTGTGCTGGAGCTGCATCCCCACCCTGCAGGACCCCAGACACCCACCCTGCCCCCCTGGACCCCACAGGGCTCCTGCACCCATCCCAGTGAGCAGGGGCTCACCGCCTTGGGACACTGCTGTCACCCACCCAGAGGGACAGCGAGGACAGGCTGCCTGCTGCTTTACATAACCACTGTGGAAATAACTGGAATGAGAGTCCCCAGGAGCAGGAGATGACATCCAACACTCAGCCAAACCCGGGAGCAGCAGCCCAGCCCACTGGGGGTCAGGGCAGGGTGCCAACAGTGCCAGCGGTGCCCTGCAGCACGGCAGCTCCTCTGTGCCCCACTCCTCTGGCTGCAGGGGCACAGGGACGGGGCAGAGTGAGAGGGCAGACAGCTGGTGACCGCGTTTGGCTGAAAATGTGGAGAGAAAGGAGGGATGGATGTGAACTCTGCACCCAAGGATGCTGCAGGCACCCACCACGTTCTGGCCAGGGAGCAAAGAAAGCTGCAGGGACACAGGGACACAAAGCCAGCCCTTTCCTGCATTCTGTCCCTCCTCCCTGCCTGCAGTGGCAGTATCCCTATGCCCACCAGCCTTCCAAGATGCCACCTGTGGGGCACAGGACACCCACAGAGCATGGCTCCCAGCACCATCCTGTCCTCCCTGAAGACATCACCTTCAGCAAAGAAAGAAACAAAGATGCAGCACTCTACTGCTGAGTCATCAAGTCATAGGAAAGCCATAAATCCATCTAAATTTTCACAGATTCCCTGCTGGGAAGCTTCTGCAGGGATAATCCTGCCCTTAAAAACACCTGCACTAACATGATTCAGTCAGTAATAGTGACCTTGCAGCCCATTGCTCAGGCATCAAACCTACTCCTCACATCTCACATGGGATGTGGATGGAGCCATCCTATAGCACACTAAGGTCTTGCCAAGATATGCAGAAATCAGGAAAAGAGAGAATTGCAAGGGAAAATAAGGCCAGGATGCAGTGGCCAAGGCAAGGGCTGTAAAACCCATTTCCCTGCACTTTATCTATGGCCAGAGCTGGGCCTGTCCCTGCATTCCAGCACTTTCAGCTACTTTTGGACACTTGCTCCTAAATAAGTCCTGCTCAGGCCCAGCCTCGGCAGAGGATGGTCTCTCTGTCACTAAACCAAACCTGCTCTCCCAAGCTTCTCTGCTCAGGAAGGCAGATTCAGCGCCAGCGCCGACAGCGCTGATGCCGCGGAAATCGATGTGTCCTGACACTGACCTTCTGGCAATGGAGAGATCTCTCCAGACATCCCTTCAGGAACAGAACAGGCTGTGAAATATGTTCATGGGCCCTTTCTGCGTCGAGCTGCTGACACCTCCACCAAGGTTACAGCAGTGGGAAAGCATGGGTGTGATATCGTCTGGATATTGTCCGCTGGGAAAGGAGAAACCCTGGTCCCAGATACCAGCAGGAGGAAAAGCCAGTGGGGGCAGCACCAGTGGACTCCCAAAGGAGCCCTTGTCCCCTGAGGCTGGCCACAGAAGGAAATAAATCAATATATATTATACCCATATATAAGGCTAAATCAAACTTCCAGCAATTCAGACGTTTTCCACAAACACAGATGGCAGAGGAACACCAAACTGGGGGCAGAGAGAGATGTGCCCATCAATGCCACATGCCTCTCCTGCCCAACACCTGAGTGGGAAGTGAGGGATAGGTCCTTGTGGAAGGAGCTTTAGCACACCCACAATCCCACATAACCTGTGCAGTGTCTCAGGTGGGGCTGCTCCAGGTTTCAAACATGCAAGAAGCTGCTGCAGACACATCCCTGCAGCAAGGGAGGCTCAGCACCTGACCGGACTCTGATCAAACCCAGTCCATCCCCAAGCAGGAGCCCTCGGAGCTGTGCTGGCAGCTCTGGTGACTGGCACTCAGCTGAAGTCACAGAGAGCAGACCCTGTCCCACGGGAGCTGCCACCCCGGCCTTCCGCCCTCGCTCCCAGCTTCCCAAGCCGCCCATTCCCCGCTCCCAGAGCGAGCGCCCTTCAAAGCCAGGGAAGCAGCGAGAAACAGCAGCTGCAGGAGGGATAAATTTTTAATGAACAGACAGATTGGGTTGGAGTTTGCTCTTCAGCAGCTCCCTCAGCCCCACTGCCTCAGTGTTGTTTTATTCAGTTTTATGCCACGCAAAGAAAAGGAGGAGGTTGAGGTGATAAATCATCATGAAAGCCTTGCTCAGGCAGAAGCAACTGTTGGGAGAGGGACAGATGGGAGGGCTGTGCTCACCAGGACCACAGAGAGACATGCAAGCACTGGGAAGGCACAGGCACGGGGCAGGCAGCCTGGAGAGACAGCTTATTCCTCCCCCAACATCTCACACTGTCTCTCCCGTGTCACCCTTCAGGCCACGGGTGCCACTGCTTCTGCTGCCTTTGCTGACTTTCAACGGAAAAAGGTTTCCCACCACAAACCCTGGAGCTCTGTCTGTGCCAGGACAGACAGGTCTAGCTCCCCTGCCCTCAGAGCTCAGCTTTCCCTAAACACATTTAACCTTCCTTGGCATCCCCAGGGCACTGGCAAGACAAAACTTCTGCTTTGTGTGTGGCTGCAGAGCCCCATCCACCACCATGGAGACACTTTCCAACCTTATGGCTTTCCAAACCACAACCCTCTGCAAGCTAAGCCACACACAAGCCCTGTGACTCCTCGCTTCAGCCCCAAAAAGCCCAGGGATGTAAAGCCACCAGAAGAATGGACCATTATGACCTAAGACCCCAGGGATGGGTGCTGACAGGAGCAGAGGGCTGATGGGAGCCTCTGGCACCACATGGGGTATCAGGAGACCATCCCTGAGGCAGGAAGGCACCGCGGGAGACGGGCGCTCCAGTGATTTCACAACACAGCGTTCCCATCCCACTGCCAGCCACTGCCCGCTCACCAGGAGCTCTTAGCCACAGCCCAGGCACCCTGGTGCCCTGGAAACTCTCCTCCCCCACCTGCCACGGCCAGCTGAGTGCCTGGGCACCTACTGTTGGTCTTGAGGCGGGCAGGCTCGCTGTTCCTGCTGCCCGCCTGGTTGATGGCCTTCACCAGGAAGATGTAGCGCGTGCCACTCTGCAGCCCGTGCACTGTGTAGTGGTTCTGCTTGATGTTGGGGACGATCATCCAGCTGTCCATGGAGTTGTAGAGACCTGCAGTGCAGGAGAGGGGCAGAGATTTATTCCCAGGGAAGGACAGAATACAAAGCCTCTGTGCTACTAATGCAGAGCTCATGTCCGTGCGTCCCTCAGGAGGATTTACCGCCTGCCTGGGAGTTCGGAGTAACAGGCAGGGAAATTTCCAGAGATGATAAATCCCAGCAATCTTTTCCATTATCACACAAAGGCAATGCTGGTAGGGCAGGACCAGGGCTGCAGGGCTGGCATCTTGGGATGCTGCCATGGGAAGTGATGGGGAAGGGGTGCAGAGAAAGGGAAATGCAGCCAGCAGCACCTTCCAGCCAGGGCAGATGGCAGAGGAAGCTCTTGGTGCCTGGGAGGGGGTGATGGCCACCATCCTCCCACCACCACCCCACCGTCACTCTCTCCCACGTCTCTGCTCCCACAGGACAGCCTCCCTCCTGCTCAAGGGCCCCAGTATGCAATTCCAGCAGCAGAAAGGGATGCATTTGCACCCAAATCAATGTGTTTGCAACTGAATCTTGCTCCTGCCCAGTCCACAGTGCTCCAGAGTGGGAAGTGATAATCCCTCACCAAGGGAAGCTGATGCTCGGCTCCCTGAATAGACTGGTCTGCAGAGTGGTTCAAAGAAAATGAGCTCCCAGTGAAGGGATCCAGCACTTGGAAACCATTCAGCAGGCTGAACTCTTTCTGGAAATGGGAAGGAATGAAGAATCCAAGACCATGGAGGTGCCAAACTGACTGCTGCAGTGATCCGCAGTGCCAGAGCTACAGGGCCTGGCACGTGTGGAAACGCAGTGCTGCACCTCAGGTGGGGTGACACAGCGCTCCAGGAAAGGGGAAAAGCCTTACATGGTGCCACAGACTGTTCCTGCCATCGGCAGGACTGGGATGAGGATCACCTGCAGCTGGCATGAGCACTGAGTAGCTGAACTGGGGGACAAAGATGCTCTGAGGCTCAGGGGAAAGCAGGGCAGCTATCCCAGCACAGGGGTAGGGCTTTGAGCCAAAAGGAACAAGGAAGCATAGAAGAAGTAGCTGGAGGCTTCCTAGATCTGGTGAGAGGTGAGGAATGCGTTGTGAATTTGGGGTGACTGGAGGGGGGGTTTCAACATGTGCAGGGCTGGGAGGCAGGAGCTGGGAATGCTCCACACCTCTTTTGCAAACAGCTTCCAATTCATTTATCTTCAGTGGCTGGCTCAGCTGCAGGACAAGGGCAGGTTGCAGTCCCTGTCATCCTGAATTTGGTTTGGGATACACATGGGAATGGCTGGGGGGCACAGAGGAGTGGGATGTGAAGAAGAAAATAAACCAGATGTGATCCTGATTGCAGCCTGCATGCAGAGCTGCTGGAGTGCACAGCTTCCAGCCCTGCTCCATGTCACCTCCCTGCAGGAAGGAGCAGCTGGGGATGCTCCATCAGGAGGAACGAGGTGGCTAACAGATGACAACCAGAAGGACTTGACCTTCCAAGTAGGTTTCTTTTGCAAAACAACCTCAAAGAGCTTGGCCTTGAAGACTAACCTCCTTGCTCCTACCCTCACCAAAGCTTAAAAAAGTCTCTTTTATTGTAGCATTCATCATCCACAAAAATGTCTGGCTCTTGCCAAACTCTCGGCTTTGATGGAAGTGTGAAGGGGACGGGTTCCACAGGCCAACTCTGCACACCTTGGAAAGGTATTTCCTCTCCTGGTCAGGCTCCCAGCCCCTGCTCAGTGTTCCAGTGTCTCTTCACATGAGTTCAGCCAGGGCTCACACGGTCCCATGACCCAAACTGTGCTATTGCAAGGGACAATAAGTTACTAATTTTCTTCTCAGGGACTCAACTGATGTGTTCTTCACTCCTCCTACAAAGAGTAACATGGAAGTTGCTGGCTGGCCAAGGAGGACACTTCTGACACGTGACCCTCCGGGCTCTCCTCCAGCACTGCCCTCACTGTTCTTCATCCTCGTGGTCTCCACAGTTCCTCCTTTCCCAATGCCTGTGCCAGACCCCAGAGGTGGGCAGGTGACTCATTCCCAAGTCCCTTGCTGTAAGGGACTCCAAGCCATGTGTGTCCAAAGTGACATGTGGGAAAAGGTGAGAGCCAGATCCTTTCCTGGCATCGTCCCAGGGCAAGGGCACAAGCTGCAGCAGGAGAAATCCTGAGTGGAAAAGGGCAAAATCCCCCTAGCTGAGGGTGAGGAAGCACTGGATGCTCCATCCCTGAACAGGCCTTCTTCCTCAAGGAGCAAGCCCTGAGCAACCTGTCAGCCCAAAGTGCACAGAGCTAGCAACTTCAGACATCCCTCCCTACCAAAACCATGCGGTGACACCAGCAAGTCCCCGTCTTGTCCACAGCTGGAAGTGCAGGGGACATGGAGCTGGTGGCCATCCAGGAGCAGAGACAGAGAGGTGGCTGAGCTCTCCAGGCTTCCAGAGGAAAAAGTGCTGGAGACAACGTGCTCCAGCTGGGAAGGAGAGGAGAGCCAAGCAGGGCGGGTCTGGCTGTGGCAGCGCTGGCACCCGACAGCCACCATGAAAAGGAAACGCATCATCTTGTTTTCCAAAACAAGGACAAAGGCTGGGCCGGGGCTGGGGAGGTGAGATCCAGCTTGGAAAGTCACAGGGAACTTGCTCTGGCAGCTTCCTGCACATTTCAGAGGGCACTGAACAGCCTTCCGGAGCCGTGACACCGTGCTGCCGGTGCCAGCGTCCTTCCAGCCAGCAGGACAGACCGACGGCAGCCCAAACACCCGCTCTGAGCCACCTTGTCAGCACTTCTCACAATGGCAAGTGCAGCTAGGAAAAGCAGAAATAAAACTTTCTCACAAGCCACAGACCATCAGTGATTCTGTCCTCAGTCCTCAAATCAAATCCCATCCCTGTGAGACAAACCTGCGGTGCTGTGGAAAAATAACTAGGTATGGCAGTAATTTTCATGAAAAATTACCAGGAAATATGCCTCAGAGCAGTTCCAGAGGGTTTATAAAGCACCTTAGTTATCAGCCATGGAGCAGCCAGCGCTGCCCTGCATACGACCCCAGGTATCCACGGATCTGGGAGCTGTGAGATGGACAGGAGCCTCCAACGTTCCTGATGCTTCACCAAGTGGGGGCTGATGACACCAAGCGCAGACCAGAACACCTCAGGGACAGCCCCCCCAACACGGGGAGGTGTCCACTGCTCCGATCCACTAGCCCTTGGTAGATCCTTTGCTGCTGTTTCCTCCACAAATACCCAGCCTTTAGAACCACTGATGAACCTGAGAACCTTTCCCTTACAGAATCCCGGAATGCTTTGGGTTGGAAGGGACCTACAAGCTCATCCAGTGACACCCCCTGCCATGGGCAGGGACTCCTTCCACTGTCCCAGGGTGCTCCAACCCGGCCTTGGACACTTCCAGAGATGGAGCAGCCGGAGGTTGTCTGGGCAACATGGGATTCCCTGCTGAAGGGGAGTGTGGTGACTTACTGATGAAGTTGGCCTGGCCGGTGAAGATGGTGTACTGGAGCTCGTAGGAGCTGACGCTGAACTCGTCCTCTGAGATCCAGTGCACGGTGATGGTGTCATGGGAGGCTGTGCAGAGCTCCTCACGGACTGACGGTGGGTTGGGTGCTGTGGGATGGCACAGACCACAGGCTTTGGTCAGTATGGGATTTCCTTCCTTAAAAACCCAGGCCTTTGCCACTCATGTCAGGCCTGAGACAGGCTTGCGGCAGTAGTCGTCTCTCAACACCAAACCTCTCGCATTTCATCTGTCACTGTGTTTCCCACTGAACTAAACCTTTTAGCTTAACAAGGCATCCAGAGGTCAGAGCACAGGGTTTTCACTGCTGCTCCATCAGGTCTGACGCCCCCACCCCGAAACAGGCTGAGAACCCACTTCCAAATCCACTTATTTCCCTGCCCTGGTTGTGGAGTAAGTATCTTATCCCATAACTGATCTGGACATGCTTGTGCTAATCTTTCACTGGAAGCTGATCTGCTTCACGATGATAAAATCGGATTTGGGTGAGTGAGGATGTCCTTGCCTCCCTGGAGCTCTCATCCCTCCGGTGCTCGAGCACAGGCTGCTCCCAGACCCCGAGGGCAGCCATCAGTCTGTGCTGGGGCATCAGGGCAGCACTGAGGGGCCCACTGAGGTCCCGCCCAGAAGGGTTCATAATTTAGGACCAAGTGACCCAGAAAAAGGGCAGGAAAAGGGAAATGTTAAAGCACAGAGTGCCTTAGAAGTATAATTAGTTAATTCATCATTCCTCCTCTGTAATCCTTATGGACCCTCATGTAATCCTTATCCCTCTTGCAGCCTTATGGACATCAGCCTCCCCCACCAGATCAGGAGACCATAATTTTTAAGCTTTCTGGTCTTTTCCATGGGTCCTCCAGGAACAACAGGGTGAAACAGAAGGATGGGGACACGTCAGTGTCCTGGGGACAGCACAGGCCCTGCTCTGCCATAGATGACCTGGTGCTTGTTATTGGTTAAGTCCTAAAATAGGTCTGCCAGCCCTTGGTGGAGCACAGGGCAGGGGACTGAGGGGAAAATACAGAGTGGAGCACACCTGAGCACTCACCTGTTAGATAATCCAGCCCCTCCAGCAGCTTCTTCTCTCTGGAAAAATCTAAAGCAAAGTTTTCAAAGGCATCATTAAAATTGATATCTGGTATCAGGACTTGCGAGGATGCAGTTGCCATGGCGACCCTGGAAGGAAAGAAGGGACCATCAGTATGCAACAGGGTGCACGAGGGAGGCACGGGGATGGGGACGGCCTCGCTGTGCCTCACCTGCTGTCAGGAAAACAGCTTGCACCTACAGACCACCGCCCCCACCCAGGAGGGTGGCCTGGCCTGGGCACAGGTTTCCCTGGGGGGGGCTCCATCCCTGGAGTTTACAGCTTTGGCTGGCCCCTGAACTCCCTCTGGACTGGCATTTCCACCACTTTCCTACCCCAGGGAAGGGGGCTTGCTTCCACAGAAGTGTTAGGACCCGCCATGCAGCACCCGTCCCGTGAGGGATGGGAACCTGACCCCGGGGTTTATTTGAGGACAGCCCAGCGGGAGGCTGCAGGGATGGCTGGGGATCTCCAGGGAAGCGACTGCAGGGCACTTGGGTCATCTCTGGGCAGGGACCTACAGCCAGGGGCCAGCTCCAGCAGCGGTGCCCCGAGCCCAGCCCACCTCTCGGCCACGTTCCTGGCGGTCTGCAGGAACCGCGCGTGGTCGTTCTCCTTCAGGATGTGCTCGGCCTGGTTGATGAGGACCGTGGAGCGCTCCAGGCACTGCCGGCAGTTGGCAACCTGCTGGGCCAGCTTCCGCAGCTTCATCACCTGCCGGGGAGCAGGGGAGACAGCAGCTTCAGAGGCATAGGGGGAACCCTGAGCCAGCAGCTGATCCTGGCGAGCAAGGAGCACTGAAAGGGCACAGCAATGTCCCAATGGCTCTGGGGAGGGAGTACAGCAAAGCACTTTCCATGTTAAATTTTGCTGGGGGTGGGAAAGCCCCAGGGCACAGCCTGTGCCTGCTCTGAGGGCCCCATACGTGATGGACCCTGGAGAACAATGCTGTCACTGTCGTGACATGAAATAATAAAACTCATGTAAGGTGTTCTAGTATCTGAACAGGAACAGGAAGAAAGTACTTTATTTTTCAGACCTTAACATTTATAGAATTCCAAAAGTGACAGTGGATGGGAGAATGACATTGTCACCTCTCCAACCACACTGGTCAGACTAACAGTCCATTAAAATTCTCCTTCTACAGAGAAGAATGTAAAACAATCATTATTTACATGAAAGTGCATGAGAAACTCCATTACAAGAGTGTAAAGGTCAGAAGGCTTAGAGAAACTCAAAAGAACAGGGTAACACAATGCATCCTCTCTCCACTCCTCCCATCCAAATTCAACATCCCCCCATGGCAGCCCGAGGAGAGCAGGCTGCCATGAGCCTCCTGCCAGTCACTCAGCACAGGGCAAGGGATCCTCAGGAACCTCAGGGGAAGTGTTTACAGATCTGATGGAAGATATCACATTCACAGCTGCTGATCTGAACTGCTGGGTGACCAAGGTCTGAGGGAATCTGCGTGTTTTCCCCTCCCTTCTCCCAGGCTCCATACATCCATTGGGCTGTTTGTCAGGCAAAACGGGGCAGAACAAATGGAAAACCAAATGGCAATCCAGCAGGAAAGCAGAATTCCTCGCTCCTCAGCTGGAGCGCTTCAAACCAGCCACAGCCTCTAGAGGCTACTCCTTTCTCCACTGCTTTTGCGGAGGGTTTGGGCACTAATCTGTGCCCTTCACCTCTACCCAGCTGCCAGTTGGAGGGAAACAACATCTTGGAGCTCCCAGGTCCTTCTAAGCATGGCTGGAACTGGACAGCAAAGCCTGGAAGAGTCAAGGAACAGGGTGGGAAGAGCAAGCAGACAGACAGATGGACCGGCAGACGGCACCGTTATATAAAATATGTTCCCTGGAGTGCTTGGGGTAGAAGCAGGATTTCAAAGCTCCCACTGCTGCCAGATTGTCCTGGAGCCACACCGGGGCTCTTCTGCCTACACACGCAGTGGAACCTGCCCCCAGACTGCCTGGGCAGCATCTGTGTTTGGGCCAGGGCCACAGGTACCGTGGTGGGACCCCAGTGCACACCCAAGCTGAGTGAGAACAGCAATGGGGTCATGCAAGCTCCCCTGGGCACCCTCAGAGCTCCAGCCCTCCAGCCCTCTTGCTGCTGCACGTGGAGAGCCCAGAAGGTGAGGCTGATGTCTCAAACACCAACAGCTGGACAGCTGCAGAGCCAGCTGAGGGGTGTTGGGGCTGGAGAAGGGGCCCCAGGGAGGTAGGGCAGCACTGTCCTGGGACAAACATCCTTGCTGGGGCTCCTGGAGATAAGCACAACACAGGAGTGAGATGAAGCAGTGGCATGGACTGTAGGGGGATCAAGAGCACAGAAGAGCCCTGAAGCTTCTGACCCATTTCCAGAAACGTCTGGAAGAATGGACTGTGCACGAGAACTGATTTGCAGAGAAAGTGAGAATTCCCCAGGAAAGGCAAAACTTATCTATAAAAAGGTTCCCCCCAGAAGCACAGGCAGTGCCCCCAGGACCCTGACCCATTTGTTATTCTTTTCAATCATGAGCATCTATGAATCTTGGGTCCCTTCCCCTTTGGAGTGGGATGCTACACATAGAAACCACCAGAAACACCTGGAGCCACTGAAGGAAAGGTCCAAACACTCCCACAAAGATGAGGGTGAGAAGCAGCTCCCCCTCAGCTGTGCTGCAATGCAGAGCATGCAGCCTCTGCTCTCTCAGCAGCACTGGACTAAGGCCCTTCAATATTAATTCTACATTATTCTATTAGAACTAGCGTGGTGAAGAGCCCTGAGGAAGCTGTCTGGAGTGATCCAAGCCTCTGCACCACTTGTCAGGCTAACCAACACACTGCTCCTCCTCCAGCCAGCACATGCTTTGTCCTTGGCAGAGGAGCCCTGGGGCAGCAGCAGTGACAGACACCTGGGTATGGGGTGGCACAGAGGGCGGCACCAGGGGACACCTGGACTTTGGACAAAGGGGTGCACCACCACACAGGTGTTGCTCAAAGCAAAGCCTTCATGGCAAGGCAACACACGCTGCTGCAGCCCCGAGGCTGGCACATCCCAGCGTCACTGGCTGTGGGAGGGCTGCTCCTAGGCAGGAGGGGCAGAGCCTGCAGTGGCCACCCCGTGGGCACAGGAGGGGACCTGTGACCAGGGACACATGAGCTGGGACCCCTCACCTTTGTCTCCTTGATCTTGACGGCGATGACCTGCTTTCGCTGGCGGATGATCTCCATCAGCTCATCACACTCCTCCATCAGCTTGGCCTCGTGCATGGCTGTGTTCACCTGGCCAGGAACAGCAGCACACAGGTATTGGGGGGACACACAATGCACAGGTGTTGGGGGACACACACAATGCACAGGTGTTGGGGGGACACACAGCACATAGGTGTTGGGGGGGACACACAGCACACAGGTGTTGGGGGGGACACACAATGCACAGATTTCAGGGGGGACACAGGACCCACAGGTGTCGGGAGGGGCACTCAGCACACTCTCATGGCTGTGCTCGCAGTGGTGCACACACAGAGTGCAGCGGGGGCACAAGCAGAGGTTCCAGTCCTCTGCCTCCAGGGAAGACCAGTATCCATGGGAGGATGGGCAGGACAGGACAAGGGGGAATGCACTCCATGGAAGAGGAATCGAGCCCTAGCATTTCATCAAAGCACACTACAGGATAGAAATCAGTTTTCCTCATTTTATACTCCCAAATCCCTCTGAAACAAGGCAGCCTTGAGTGAACCACTTTTTTGCTACAGGATCTTTTTTTAAACCTGGCCAGCAGATTATGCAACACTGGAGTGGGAGACAGCTGATGGTCTGCAAAGAGAGCTCCACAGAGGAAAAACAGTGGAAAATCTTCCCAATCTGCTGCATGTGGTGGGGGGATGGGGAACAGCCCCAGGGTTTGGAGCCTGCAGCAAGCTGCTGTGGCAGAGCTGCTGTGGCAGAGCTGCTGTGCTGCTGTGACAGAGCTGCTGTGGCACTGCTGCTGTGCTGTTGTGGCAGAGCTGGCAGCAGCCTGGTCCTTCAAAGCTGTGTGCCCACAGGGATGGCTGTCACCCCAACTTCCCAGGAGCACAAACCTGGACTCCCCCTCTCATTCAGCTTCTGGGACACATGAGGGTGAGGGAAGATGAGGCTGAAGGCTGTGCACAGCAAGGGGCAAGAAAGAAATGTTGGGCCAAGGGACAGGAGGGGAGGTTGGGGCACCTCAGCTCGGCCCTGGGTCCATCCCTCCAACCAGCTGCTGCCCAATGGCCCAGCTCAGGCCTGGAGGGTTCCCCTTCCAGGATGGCTACAGGACAACGTAAATCTGTAGCCATCCACAGCCTAAATATGAAAACCTGCCCAGGGCAAGAAATCTCCCCTCAACCATGTTGATGTTCGGGGGGGCTGAAGGCAGGTAAAGTTGCAAAGAACACCACAGTCCCTTTCTCAGTTGCCTTCTGCCAAAACAGGAGCATTTTCAAGGCTTGGGTTCCCCCAGAGGGCCAGCAGAGCGTGGAGAGGGTACTGCAGACCAGGACTGCTCCACTGGCAAAGCCCTGGCTGAAGAACACCTGGACACTGGCCAAACCACTCCACATGGGTGAAGCAGCTCCCAGGTAAATGCTGGGTTTGGGGGTGAACACTCAGCAGGTGCTACGGCTGCAGGAAGGCTGGGCAGCTTTTAGTTGTAACAAGGGAGAGAAAAAATATTTCACCCACCTCAGTGCTGGGGGGAAATGTGCTAGGCACAACAGTCCTGGAATAAACCAGCTCTGGGAAAAGCCTGTCCTGCACCTCGTGGGGATGAGAAGCAGCATCTCAGCCCACAGCCTGACTCACACACAGGCAAGCCTCCTCCTACAGGCCCTGGCAGCTCGGGGATGGAGCAGAGGACCCCATCCCACCCCCACAGCCCTCAAGAGGTTTTTGGCTGTGTAGCAGCTGTGCCTTGGGGACACCAGGAGCTCATACTGAGGCTGCTGTGACACAGAGGCCACAGTACCACGGCACACCTGCAGCTTCTGCTCTCCCCACAATGGGACACTGGGCTCTAACATCCCTGTTTTACCAGCTCAGCTTCTCTGCAGGGTTGTTGTCTGCCCTCCTTGGTCCACATTTCCATCACTGCCATGGGATTTGGCCATTTCCACCTCTCTCAGTACAGCCCCCCATGCACCAGAGTCACTCTGAGGCAGCACAGGCTCAGGGCCCTGAGGACACCTGCAGTGCCCTTGTCTGGGGTGAACCCCTGTCCCCCAAAGTGCTGGTGGCACCATTCTCTGGACATGCCATGAGACTTACACTGAGGGGCAGAGTACATGGGGACTGCATGAGTCTGCCTGTGTGCCATGCCTGCAAATATCTCAGAAGCAAAATTCCCTGGAATCAGATTGATGGAGAGCACAGATATTTTCTGCTTCACAGTTTACTGTGCTGCGTGCGAAGGGGCCTCCGAGGGCCTGGCTGTGCATTCAACATAGCTGAGAAATGTTGTTTGAACTGTTATTTTAAGCAGAGTGTCTGACAAAGCTGAAAACTCACAAACTCTGTCAAAAATGACAGCTTAGAGGACTCAGACTCTGAGGATCAGACAGAAATACCAAATATCTTTCAATTTATCCTGTGTCAGGTCATTAAGACATTGGAGCTGGATTCAAAGGAATGGGTTTGGAAGGACATCCAGCCACATCCCTGCTCCATCCCTGGTGGCTTCTCAGAGCCAAAGCATGGCCCATCAGAGCAGCAAGGGCTGGTGCCTGTCACCAGAGCTCTGCAAGGGCATCCTGGCTCCTTCTCTCTCTGCCAAACATCCATGCTAT
The DNA here is from genome assembly GCA_013397555.1 of Urocynchramus pylzowi. NCBI lineage: Eukaryota > Metazoa > Chordata > Aves > Passeriformes > Fringillidae > Urocynchramus > Urocynchramus pylzowi. Next base: position 264,051 of record VZRH01005852.1, on the reverse strand, counting down.
CTGTATTCCCAGACTCAGTCCAAGCCCACTGAGCCCTGGGGAAGAGGAAGCCCAGGAGAGACAGTTCCAACAAAGCCATTCCTACTGCAGAGTGATGCACAGGCAGGGAGAAGCAGAACAACACCAGTGACACAGAAGGCCAGCAGTGCTGCAGAGCCAAGTGGGATTTTTCTGCTCCTTATTTTGGCTGGAAATTCAGAGCATCTCAGCCCCCTCCTCCTTCTCTTTGCACATTGTGACAGTGGCTGCCAGCTGCTGGCAGCACACTTGGCCCTGCTGGCACTCACAAAAAGGGCTTCTGCACCCACTTCCTCTTGCCAGATGATCAGGACATTATTGAGGGAGTGAAGAACAAAGCGCTGATGCTGCCTGCAGAAGCCACAGGGCTTGAAGCACCTTCACAGCCCCAAACCCCGGCTGCCCTGAGATCCAGGTGGTGAAGGACAAGCTGCAGCTCCCTGGGCAAATGCTCTGCTGTGGGCAAATGGCTCCACCCTGCACAGGAGGATCCCCTGTCCTGCTGCAGCATCCCTGCATCCTGCCGCAGCATCCTCCATCTCACTCACAGCATCCTCCATCTCACTCACAGCACCCTGAGGCAACATCCCCACATCCCACCACAGCATTCCTGCCTCCTGCTGGCTGCTGGGCCCATGGGATGGCTTGGGGGAGTGCAGGGGTGGCACAGGACTTGCAGGCCCTGTGAGGCCGGGGGTGCTGGGGGTGAAGTGAACAGCTGTTGTGCTCTCTCAGGCACTGGCAAACCCTCCCTGAATCCACAGCTGCAATCCCAGCAGCAGCCTGGGGTTTAGTCCTGCGGGAAGCAATTCAAGGAATTGCTGCATGCTCGGTGTCACCCAGCTGAGACCTCTTTGCAGGCTCAGTGTCACCCAGCTGACGAGCCTTGTTACAGGCTCAGTGTCACCTGGCTGAGCCCTGTTTTCACGCTCGGTTTCACTCAGTTTTCCACCAAAAGCAGCTGCTGCCCCCAGCACGGAGTAGCAGGCAGGCCCTCCTGCCCAGAGCCAGCTCAGCAGCCCATGTCTCTTCTCAGTGGCTCCCGATCAGGACAACTCCTTCAGACCCCTGTGTCCTCCACTGCTTGGGACTACCCCCCACACTCGTCTCTGCTCCCAGGAAAGGACTCTGGGGTGATCTGTGCATTGCCTCCCTAGAGCTGTGAGCTGCCCCAGGCACCTCCCCCACCCCCCTGGCCCTCACCCACCTCCACTTGCTGGCAGATCTGTATCAGCTTGGCCATCTGGTTTTCCAGTTCGCTGTTGCGTTTAACCAGGTTGGTGAGATTTGTCTCCAGGGTTTGCTGCAGGGCCAGAAATGGGAGAAAGAGGAAAAACACAGAGATCAGCAAAGCTGGAGTGTCCCCAGTCCCCTGCCAGCAGCTGAGACCCTCTGCCACCAAGCACGCTGCCTGAGGAGGAACACTGGAATACCTTTGGGCAAAGGCTCTGGGGGTCCCTGGCACTCCTGCCCAAGGCAGCGGGCTGTGCCAGGGGGGAGACACTGAGCCCAGCTCACTGCTCTGTGACCCTGGGGTGCACAGGCTGGAGGGGACAGTGTGGGTGTCTGCCCTTTGCCACTCCTTTGGAGAGCAAATTTTGACTATTTTCATCACTAATTTTGTTCTGCACAGGGTGAGGGAGATGAACAAAAGCCTGATGAGCCATGGGAGAGGGATATCTCCTCTGCCAACCACTTCAGCTGGAGCTACAATGGCACAGGCAGGGAGAGCTCAGCTGCACTGTGCTGGCTTTCACTCCCCAGCCACGCTGCCCTTTGCTCACCAGAGCAGATCTCAGCCAGCAGATCATGGCTAGTGGATTGCAGCCAGCAGATCACAGCCAGTGGATCTGGGTTAGAAGATTACGAGCAGTGGATCATGACCAGTGGATCACGGCCAGCAGACCTCAGCCAGCAGGTCACGACTTGAGAGGACAGGGATGCAGGGCCTGCTTTGGTGCCCACAGGCTGCACTGCTCTGGGAGAAGGAGGGGATCCAGTGAAGCAGTTTCTGGGTGTTAACAATTTCAGAGACACAGCACTGCCAGCTCCATGTGCTCTGCTAACGGGAATGCTTTATAACAAAGCACTCGCTACCTGTTGCAACGCTTGTCAGGAAATGATATCCTATTAATATTTCAAACCCCAGGGCTGGAAGAGGGTCCCTGAGGTGGTTCATTCATCTGCAGGTAGGAACTGCAGTCTGAGGCTTTCATCTGACTCCAGCAGGCCCATAAACACGGCCCCTCTCCGTACACTTGGGTAATTGGGGGCTACTGAGCCAGGAGAACTTGAATTACAGGCATGGAGCACAGGCAGAGCACTCATTCCTGAAAAACCACTGGCTCCTAAAATATCCCGAGCTTCGTTTGCAACCCTGAAAATTGCTGGCCAAGGGCGAGTAAGGCAGAATGCAGGAACAGGCTGGAGAAAGGGAATAAAACCCAGAGAGCCTTGGTTATGCCAGAAGGGTCTGCAGAGTGGGGCTGTACGGATAATGGAAAAGCCAGCTGCTCCCGCCCCCCTCTCCTCAGAACCCAATATTATAAACATCATTTCACTACAGCAACGAACATTTCACTTGCTAATTACCTCCCTCATCACCAGCGTGGCTGCACTGAGGTTGCAGCTTTGAACTCGCACCGATCTGCTTTAATCTTCCAGGCTGTGATGGAGGGCAGGGCGGGGGGCACAGCTTTGAAGCACACGTGCCCACACCCCATTTGCAGCATCCCAAGTTTTCTAGGGGATGGCATCACTCCTCTCATCCACAAACACACACAAACCTTGTCCCCGAGCACCGAGCCCTCCATCTCACCTCCAGTGGCAGCGCTGAGGCAACGGGAGGTGCTATACTGGTGTCAGCCCTGGTTCCACGGCCCTCTGCCCCTCAGTGCACCCACAGACCCTCGCTGACAGCCCCTCTGCATCCCAGGAAAACACAGATGGAATGTTTCCATCTGTTTGATGTGCTGAAACGAATAAAATGGGCTTGAAGCCTGGATCACACCAGCTGGTTATTTTGTAGGTGTATATAAATTACAGCAATTACAGGGGTTGGGTTTTAATTGCTTTATAAAACGCCCGTCATTTCCCCAAACCTCCAACTTCTGTCCTGAAATACAAACGGGTGATTTCTCTAAAACTGGGGAGACAAGTGAGAAAAAGTGATAAAAAAGACCTTGAGCAGGAGTCACTGGTGCTGCGTGGGGAGAAGGGCCTGGGTCACCCAGGGACAGCAGGAGCAGAGAGGGAAGTGCCCAGGCACCTTGGGACAGGGGCAGAACCTCCCCCGTGCCGAGTGTCAAGGACCCACAGGATCAAACCCTCCCACGACTCCAACAGAGCAGCTCAGCACCTGCACCCTTCACCTGCCAGTCATCAGATACACAATAAATTCATTCCCACCCCGCCAGAGGAGAGCAATCACACAGCACTGACCTGCAAGTACCAATGCTCATGTTTGTACAGTTACGGGCACAATGGGCAAGAACTCTTTTTCCTCCAAATACCAAACAAGCAGTTGAACTAAACATGGATTTATTTCTCTGTTTGAATAAGGCATCAGGGTTGCAGGCTCAAGACAACTTCAGGAACTATAAATACCTGGTGTCCTCCTGGTCCCTGTGCTTCATCAAACACAACCCTGCCTGTGCCTGGCCACAGCTGCTCCCCACGGCCGGTCCCCAGCCCATCCACCAGTGTGGCAGCTGGTTCACTCTGAGAAAGGCTGTCAGCCAGCTCAGAGATGGAACACAGCAGGCTCTGAGCCCCAAGCAGGTGGCCAAAGAACAGGCTCCCCACACGTCACACAGACCTCAGGGGGGTCCGAGTCCCCAAGGGTTTAGGCCACGCAAGCCTCAGATCTCCTCCAGAGGCATGAACTTGTGGGTGTGGGATGGGAGGACCTGGAGAACCCTGGAAGTGGGGAAAGCCCTAGGGACAGGAATGCAGGGGCGGTGGGTGGCTGCTGCCATCCCTCAGCACTGCTCTGAGGGGTGAGAGACAGCCTGGCACGATGGCACAGAGGGTGTCCTTTGGCTCTGCCTTACCCCAGAGAGGTTTCTGCATTTATCTTCACGGGAAGGCAGCCAAAACTGGAGAGCCATACTTCCAGGGATTTACTCAGGGCTTCTCTCACTGCCCCTGTTCATCTGGAATCACTTCCAAGAACGGAGGCGAGTCCCTGCCCGATCCCCCTGCGCACCACAAACACATATCACGTGTGCATCCACAAACCCACGTGCAGGCACGCAGGCACCGAGTCAAACCCACTCCACAATGCTCCCTGCAGGCCAAAGCAGCAGGAAAACCAGTTCCTGGAAGCCACCAGCATTCACCAGCCTCACCTGGACAGGGCAGGGGATGAGCCCCTGCAGTGGCCAGCTGGGATCTCTGCCACACTGAGGATGCACAGTCAAGCCCTTGGGGCTGAGGATGTGCTGCCAGGTCCCAGCACGGGGCAGGATTCCTGCTGGGTGTCCTCTGACTCATTTTGGAGCAGCCCAGGGAAGCCAGATGTCACCAGGTCATTGTCCAGGGCATCAGGAGTCTGCCGTGGAGCTCCTGAGGGAGCTGCTCATTTTTAAAACCACGTTGTTGATAGCACAAGGCAGCTGTAATCACACTGGAGCCGTGGGAACCTCCACCCATGTCCCTGTTCCTGGCCAAAACACTGCTCTGCACTGAGATCCTGCCCCAGGCAGCCGCCGTGGGGATGATGGAATTATTGACGTGGTTTGTCTCAGGAATTCTGGGGCAGCTTTCTGGGGAAGCAGCAGCTGGACAGGGTAACCTGCAGGTAGCTCCCACCAGGGTCATTCCAAGCCCACCTGCTCTGGGGGGGATCTTGGAGCAGGACAGTGACAGGGGGGTTGGTAGAGCATCCTCTCACTCCACTGGCAGCTGCCTCTGCGCTGCCAAACCAAAGTCTGGAAGGGACCATTGAGCTCATCTCACACAACCCCCTCCCATGGGCAGGGACACCCTCCACTGCCCCAGGGTGCTCCAAGCCCCGTCCAGCCTGGCCTCGGACACTTCCAAGGCACTGACAGCACTGCACAGATCAGGCTCCTCTCAGTGGCCACAGCAGGTCCAGAGCCTGGCATTGCTGCCATGCCAGAGGATGCTCCCACTCCCACCTCCCATGGCTGCACAGAGGGCTGAACGGGGCACTGCTCACTGCCAGCCTTGGCAGCAGCACATCCAGGGGATTCCAACTGCAAGAGCGGAAATTTAGGTTAGATACATGAAGACATTCTTCCCTGTGAGGGTGGGCAGGCCCTGGCACAGGCTGCCCAGAGCAGCTGGGGCTGCCCCTGGATCCCTGGCAGTGTCCAAGGCCAGGCTGGACAGGGCTTGAAGCAACGTGACATAGTGGAAGGTGTCCCTGCTCAGGAAAAGGGGTATAACAAGATGAGCTTAAGGTCTCCTTTAAGCCAAACTATTCTGTGATTCCACAATTCTATGTTTAGAATAAATTCCCACCCCCAGGAAAAAAAAATAAAAACTTTGGAGAAAAATATGCAAAGCCAGTCAGCTACTGGGCTTTGCTCAGAGAATGTCCCTAGACAATGGGACAAGTGACAAAGGGACAGGACTGAGCTGCCATGTGTGACATTAATGCATTTTAAGTCACTTTGGAGCCAAACAGAGTGAGTAAGAGCTGAAACCCCTGTCAGCATTCGGGGCTGCTGTCGCCCCGGCGGCAGAGCTGACCTAGAAACCGAGCGGCTCTGCATGGCATGGGGGTGGGGGGCTCTGGTGGGGCTGAAGAGTCAAGAGCCAGAGCCTGTGCCAGGCCAAGGGGCTCTGCCAGTGACCCCCAGCATGGAGGGAATGGGGACCAGGGGGATGCCCTCGACCAACACACACCTGAGGGTGCGGTGACATGTCTCCTGATCAGTGTGAGCAATGAAAGAGCAGCTCCAACCCATTAATCAGGATGATCTATTAGGCTAAAACCCTGGCTTGCTCTTTCTATGCTCACCTTCAGTTGGGAAGCAGCTCTGGAGGGAAGCTCCCTACGGGGAGCAGGGCTGGGGATGCAGGTGGCACAGGGGTAGGTTTGTCACAGCCAGGGCTCCCAGCCACATCCACCACGAGCCCTGTGGTGGGAGTCACCCACACAGTGCCTACCTGGGCACACAGTGCTCCAGCCATGTCCCCAGAGCCCAGCGTGGGGGTGGCCCCAGCCCCTGCCCTTCACCTCACAGAAAGCACAGGGTAATCCCAGCCTGGCAAGACCTAAGGCTGGGTCCTGCCCACAGTGGGGTAAACCCACCACTTCAGTGGCCACGCTCCAATTTGTAAATGGGATGAGGGAAAGGAAGGAACCGCCGAGAGCCCACAGGAGCAGCTGTGCTGGGCCGAGCAGGGAGCGGGGGGGCAGGCAGGCAGGTGGGATCCATGCTGCTTCACACAGCATTCCCCTGTGGGCTGCACCAGTACAAACTGTGTCTTGTGTTTCCTTGGGAATTTAAACTGAGGAGAGAAAAACTAAAGCAGAAAAGCTCGAGCAAACAGGGTGAGCTGAGCACAGGATTTGCAGCTGCTGCACGTGCTGCTGCCGAATCAGCACATCCTGGAGTTGGGTCTTGTTGGCTCTTCTGCAGCATCTTCTCTTGGGCTGAGCCAACCAGCATTGCCCAAACCTGCCTGGTTTTGGGCAGCAAACCTGTTGCTTGTCCCACCACACGAGCTAAAAGCACACTCCAGATCTGTCATGCAGCTGCTTCGCCCATGGGGAGGTGTCACTCATACCCACACTCCTATGGGACACCATTACCAGTGGCACACATCTGTGGCAGCTCCAGCATTTAATTATGCCTGCAGAGCTCCCCCCTTTCTAGGGTACATCTCAGCTGAAGAAATGAGAGGGACAGGAATGGCTGCAGGTAAAACTTGCTCCATCACCTGCCGATGGAGCGACCTAGGGTCCCTCTCACCTCCTCCCAATGCCTCGTTCTTTGGCCTCTGTTCCCCAGGAACGTGATCAAATGTTCCTGCTCCTACAGACAACCTGAGGGCTGGGGAGTGCTGCTAGTTCTCCTGTAAATCAAAGGTGTCCTGGGGAACAGTCACAAGGGGGAAAAGCCACACACATTAGTTTAATGTTGTTGTCTCTCCAAAGTCACTGATTAGTTGCAGACTTGGTCTGAGCATTGTTTTGGCAAGGTTTGTGTCTGGCTGCCTGGTGCAGCTCCAGGGTGCACATTCCCTGCTCCTCATTTACCCCCGTCCCTGTGCTACTTAACAGCAGCAGGGGCTTTGCTTCCAAAGATATTCCTTCAGGGAAAACACTGTAAGAGCCCCAACACCTGGAAGTCCTCGGCACAGGCCGTCCTCCTCAAAGCAGGGAGAAGAGGAATGGCTGGCGGTGGGAGAGAATCCCTGCTGCTGGAGCTGGGCCACGCACGCCTGTCTCCCATGGAACGAGCTGTTCCTTGGCAGCACACCGGGCTGCCGTGGCAATGACACACACAGGTCACCAGGGTGACACCAAACCACAGGGAAATGCCGGGAGCAGTGGCACAGCCCCAGGGGACACTGCCCCTCCAGGTTCAGCTCACCCAGCAGGCAGGGCTGCCTGCCCCCGCGGATCAGAGGCCTTTGTGCACACACAGTTTATCTCAAGGCTGTGTTTTCACGGTCTCTCTGTCTCCCAGCATGTCTGTCAGAGTGTGATACCCCTCCACAGGAATTGTACTTCTCAAAACAGGCAGAGGATGAACAAAACTTGGCATAATAAATGGAGTTTTCCCCGCACTGATGTTCTTAGCATTCCCAGCTGCAAGGTCGCTGAGCAAAGGTATTCCTCCTCAGCAAACCTTCCGGTTTTAACTCTTTCCTCCCAACAGCCGTCTTCCTGGCTATGAGAAAAAGGATGGGAATGAGGCAGCTGACACTCTCCCCGTTAGGGGCTGACCAGACCTTTACATCCTAAGTGTGCAGCTGCACCACAAAGTCAGCACAAGGCAGAAGCCCAGCAAAGCACAGCACATTTCTGCAGCTCCTGCAGCTGGAAGGGAAAACCAGGAGCTGCCCAAAGACAAGTGCAGCTTCCACACTTCCACCAAATACACTTCCAGCAGAGGCTGGTTCCCTTCATTCCTGTGACAGGGCACAGCACAGCAGCTTTTAGGTGTTCCCTCTCCTGCATCCTTCCTTATCAACCAAGACATTTTGGGACAGATCTTGACACCCACTTCGAGGCCACGGAGAGACAGGACACGTGGCAGGCCAGCCCCTGGGCCCCAGCCCCCCAGCAGTCAGAGGGCACATGTGGGGCACACGGCTGCTGGAGCACCAGGCATCCTCCCAGCCCAGGGTGGGGAACTCCTGTGAGCAAGCCAGGTGGCAGCAGGACAGCCAACAGACTGAAGAGGACATTTTAATGCCACCCTGCACTGCCTGCTGCCTCGATGGGTATGATGGGGCCAGCAGCACCCAAGGCAGCTGTTTGCATCTGGGCAGGTTCCCCAGTTCCCCAAGCACTCACCAGAATCAGTGAATCCCAGAATGGTTTGGGCTGGGAGGGACCTTAAAGCTGATCCAGTTCCACCCCCTGCCATGGGCAGGGACACCTTCCACTAGACCAGGCTGCTCTAAGCCCCTGGCCTTGAACACTTCCAGGGATGGGGCAGCCTCTGGGCATCACAGAGGTTCATCCTGGCAGAAATGTGTGTGGCTGATTTAGGTCCTTCAGTCTTTACATCCTTCAATCTCTCCAAAGCCATTCTTCTCCGCCTGCATATTATCCTGGTTTTCCGTACTAGTACAGAAGTATTGAAAATTGTTTAAATATTTTATTAAATTCGTCCTCACTGTGACAAGCCAGTTATTTTCCTGAAGTCATCTAAGCATGATCTGCTTGTTGGAGCTGTCCTAGTTAAACACCGGGATTTTACTCCCCAGTTCAGGCCGTGTGTTTTTCAGCTTAAAAGAATGTGATTTTCAGACATCTTATTAGATGTGCTACATTTGCTATAAAAAATTCCCAAACTACAGTGAGCCTGCCTGGAGCGTATTTGTGCATTTCCCACTATTTTTATTTACTGCTTTAAAAAGACAGAGTAGAAGGAAAAGATTTCCAGTGCTCCAAGCAATGCCTTTTTCCAGGAATTTTTCTCCAGTGAGTAATTCCTGGTTCCTTCCAAACCAGGAGTTACTGAGGGGCCATTTTCTGATGCTCTGCTGTAGGAACCACCACAGCTGCACAGCCCGAGGGGTAGAAAGGCTGGGGAACAGCTCCCCATTTCCCCTCTCTGAGTCCACTGCAGGATGGGTGATGGTGAGCAAAAGAAGCCAGTGCTGGCAGCAGCCCCAGAGCTCCCCACCAGCTGTGGTCCCCCCCACCGGCCCCAGAAAACCCCAGGGCTCATTTTGGGAGGAACCCAGGAAGCAGCTCTGTTGCCCCCAATGGAGCTGAATGTCAGTGGGATTCCTGCTTCCCTGAAAAATCCCTTCTGTCAGAAAAGTAAGCCATTAACAATGATCCTATTCTATTCTGCCACAGTGATGAAACCACAAAAATTGAGGAAAGAGAGAAAAAAACTGAAAGGAGATGTGGCAGATGTCCACCTGCTCCTTCAGTTTCAACCTTCCAGCCTTCCATTCTCTTGGATTTCTGCCTCTCCTGTGTAGCAAAAGGGGCTCATTTGTCACCCCTTTGGGTCACTGTGGCCTTGGGGAGGGATCACTCTGTGGAGGCTGGAAGGGAGCAAGTTCCTTCCACCTCCTGGGGTTCCTGCTGCTGGAGCTGTAGGATCCAAGTGCTGGCAGCAGTGCAGATCCTTCCCAAGATCCTCAATGTCCTACAGACACCCAGGTGAACAAATCCCTGCTGCACATCCTGCCAGATCTGGGGTCTGCAAGACCCCCAAGGGTGGATGGCTCACAGGGTCCCATGCCCAGAGAGCTCCACCAGCAGCACTCCAGGGGAGAGCAGCCCAGCAAGCCCCAGGACAAGGTCCAGTAGGAGTCACCCACAACCCTGGGAAGACAGAGATTCCAAAGGACAGGCACAACCCACAGCCTGAAACACAGAGCAACAGTCTCAGGCATGGGGAAGGATCAGAAACCAGAACACACCACGTGCCTGGAGGGGCTGTCAGAAGGCAGAGGGATAACCAGAGGACAAACCAACGACAACACAGCTCGAGGAGAGATCAGACCATGGGACATCTTGAGAGCCCCACACTTGAGGACAGACTGTCAGGCATAAGCCAGCACCCTGGCACTGCTGGCTCTGAAGCCAAAGTGAACAAAACCCTTTCAAAGTATAAAAGACAGATAATGCTTCATTCCATAAATATGTGTATCCTCTTGGAAGAGCCGGCTGGTGGAGAGAAGATCCATCTTTTGAATGAGTTCTATGAATACGTGGTAGGCAAAAAACACCATCAAAGTTTTCCTCAAAAGAGAGGAGTGGAGAGGAAAGGAGAGGAGGGTAGGGGAGGAAAGAGGAGGGCAGGTAAAAGGAAGGAAGGACAGGGCAGGGAAAGGCAGGGCAGGGCAGGGAAGGACACTAACTCCAGCAAACAGCAGTCTCCGGGGTGCTCGAAGGACACTGCAATCATGGTAACTGCTCTTGCTGCAGGTAACTGTCTGGCTGGGAAGAGCCCTTTGGAATACTCTCAGGGTGTGTGAGAATTCAGAGATGGAATTGGCAGGGAAAAAGCCTGACACATACTGCTGTGAGGCACACAGGTGCGTCTGAACAGCAGGAGATTCAGTGTCACCAACAATTACTAAAGGCAGAAGTAATTGTAACACTGTACCTGACAGAGCATCTACAAACACTTTTTCCATTAAAGTTTCCTCCTCATCTTCTGGGGCTCTCTGTGTGATTCACAACCAGGAGAGTTTCATTAGGCAAAGCCCTGTGATATGGGATGTGTTCTCAGGAGCCTGGAACCACCCCGTGGGCACCTGTGACACCTGGCTCAGAGCTTGGCTGGGGCTCCACAGGCTCCGACAGCCTTTCCAAGCAGCAGTATAATCTCAGGGGCATCAACACCCATCTGAGGCTGCTAAAGGAAATCTGGGATTTGGCAAGTCATTTATGCAAATTCCTATCGCACTTAATAAACAACCAAGCTTCTGTGGCAGAAATGAAGAGATGCAATTCAAAGGGAATGCACTGAGCAGGGAGTGCAGTGCTAGAGAGAAACTCATGGAAGATTCATACATTCCCAAAGAACATCTGGTTCCATTCAACATCAAAAAAGCCACTTTGCGATTTTCACCAGATAATGGGTTTATCAAAGATTTACTAATCACTTCATTCAATCCCTGTCTCACCTCCCAAACCAAATTAGCAAAATTTAAGCAAAAAGTAAGGAAGAATGCTGAAGAAGGTACCTGTTCCCTACCTCCTCACTATCTGGGCAGCACATCCAGATTGAGATCTGGCTGCTCCCAAACAGAATGGGAAACACATCAAGTGGCTTGGAAGCAGAATTCACGCCTAATGCACGCCTAAACACCGGGAAGAAAAGGTTTGAATTACAAACACAAAATTAGCTGGAGAGTGAAGCTAAAGCTCCTGCATTTTAAATTTTGGCAGGAGTCGCAGGAGATCATTCTGCAGAGATCAGCCAGACCTGGCACCAGAGGTCGGTGACAAGTGACAGGGGTGACACCAAGCCTGACTTGTGCCGTGAGCATGACACAGGATTCGGCTTTACTGAGCCAAAACACCGCAGAACACAGTTTTAATCTAAAATGCTACACTGCAGAACACAGCTTTAATCTAAAATATTAATTGGCAATAAATGCATAAATTATGTCTGCAAATGGTTCAGGCTTCAGCCTGCCTGTTTGTCCCAGGTGCCTGAGGTTTGTTTGGTGTCACACCCTCCTCATGCTTCTACTGCCTTTATCAGCACCTCACTGTTACCTGCCATGGCACTGGCACCCAGCTCCTGTCCCTGTGGGTTATTTCTCAGTTCCTCAATCTGGGAGCTGGGTACAGGCAGAGCCTGAAATCAGACAATCCATGCTGGAAGGGATGGCAGCTGGAAGTGGATGGGGAATGAGGGCCAAGGAAGAGGAGGAGGAAGATGAAGAGGTTGTGCTGGGTGAGAATGTCCGAGGATGGGGAGGGACCATCTGATAGGAAAAGCTCAGTAAGAAACCCAAAGGGAAGGAAAGCACCCTGCCTACATTCATCTCTGGGGCTGTGAAACCCATCCCGGGGCTGTGACAGGCATCTCTGGGGCTACAACAGCCACCTCTGGGCTGTGACAGCATTTCTGGGCCTGAAGCACCTGTCTGGAAGATGTGACACCCATCTCTGGGCTGAAACACCCATCTCCAGGGCTGTGATACCCATCCCAACTCTGGGGTGCATCCCACCAGCAGAAACTGAGATGGGCAGCCAGAAGTACCAGAAACCACTCGCCCTGGGGAGCCCCCTGCAAGCCCCCTCCCAGCATGACACAGTTGCCAAGACTCCTGAATATTACTCCCTCAGCCCTCCTTTTTCACAGCCAGTCCCCATCAGGGGCCTGTGCTGGAAAGGGGCACTGAGCTGGCTGCCAGTGCCTGATAACAGACCCCAGAGCCCGCGCTCGGGAGCCTTCCCTCTCCCAGCATGCCCTGAAAATTCATCTTCCAGCTCCGACGATCAAACGAGCTGATCAAATGCTCCAGCAGCTGGGTTTTAATTCCCTGTTGATGCAGCTCCTGCGCACACTCAGGAGCCTCTCCCGCTCCTTCCCCCATCTCTGCAGCAGCAGCAGGCGGAGGAGCTGGAGCCACGGGACGCTCGGCCCAGGCAGAGCAGCAGGCGGGAAAATGTCAGGAATCACACGCATCTTTTCACCTGTCCCAGACTGAAGGATTCCTCTCACTTTAAAACCTTTTCCAGGCAAAATACCACAGAAGCGCCTGCAGGTGCCAGAGCAAAGATCTACTCGCTTTATTTTGGGGGGCAGGATCTTCCAAGGATTCCCTCCCTTCTGAGGGAGAGTCTGATGGACAGGAAACCCCCAAAACAGGGAAGACTTCCCAGAGAAACATCCCTTGCACTTGGTGGCATCACTCTCAAAGGCTTGGGCACGTGGGGACAGTTTGCTAATGAGGATTGCAGCAATTAGGAGCATCAAATTATCTTCTGCAGCACACAACAAACAATGCTAATGGTGGGATAATGTCAGACGGAATCACAGTGGATTGGAACAGCACTGATAGCACATGTTAAGCAGACATATAATTACCACTGTGGCGCCTCGATAATATTAATAACGCTGCTAATTAGACCGATATAAATAGCAAGATTAATTGTCACAAAACTTCAGTGTCAGGGTTGAAAGGCAGCTGCAAGCCTTGCACTTGTGTCAACACTCAGGCACCGGGGCCACAAGAGACAGCAACCAGCACCGATGGCACCCAGAGAGTCCTGGTGGCACCTGGTGGCACCTGGCCCCGGTGGAGGGAGCTGGCACGAGGCGGGCAGCAGCAGCAGGATGACACCGCCCAGCACTGAGCAATACAAAGTCCTCCCTATCCCAACGCTGCCTGAACGCCCCAAGGACAGCCAGGATAATCCTGGAGCATGTCCCCACACAGCCCTGGCAACCTTATTTTTTCTGGATTGACAAGGGAACAGCCTGTCTGAAGGAAACAACCTGCTACTTTCCCTTAATACCTTGAAGACAAGGTATTAAGGAGAGTAGCATTGGGAGCTATTGATGAAAGTGCTCTTCCATTGGGGCCTTGCTATGTTCCTGCCCAAGTGAGCAAGAAGAGGCCCCCAAGGATGGTTTAGAAAGCCACATCCCTCTGCTGGGAAAGGCAGGACAGGAGTAAACGAGGACAATAAAGCCCAAAGTGTCCCTTTGCAGACCTCCCCTCTCATCCACACTTGTCTCCTGCTGTGAGAGGCCGGCATGGAGCAGCACCAGGCATGGGCTGGAGGGTGACACCACAACCTGGGTCTCCCTTCCTCGCCTCCCCTGGCAGAAGAAGAAATTTGGATGGAAAAAGTGGAGAAGCTGGCCAGAAGGGGTGGGTTCCTTCCAACTCAGGATATTCTGTGATCCTATGAAGTGTAAAGCCCGTGGAGACTGCTGCATAAACAACCTCCTCCCAAACTGCTGCTTTGGGTGGGACGTGCCTGCACTGAACCAACTTTTCCACCTTCTCAGCACCCGCAGGGTGTGAGAGCT
>VZRH01005852.1:228201-249447 GCA_013397555.1 Urocynchramus pylzowi | reverse complement strand
GCGGGAGCGCTCCCCGCTCGCGGCCCAGCCGTGCCCGGGCTGGCAGGGCGCCGCGTGGGCGCTGCCAGGGCGCGCAGGAGGACGCGAGCCCCTGCCTTTCTCTGGGAAGCAGAACCGACACGCCAGCAACTGCCTGGGACGGGGCTGATTTTGGCTGGTTTGTTGCTTATGTAAAGCCACGGTGAGACTGTTCAAACCAGCACTGGAGATGCTGAGATAGATGCACTCGGTACAAACTGAGCCTGGGGCGAATGTGCCAACGCTGGAGAAGGCTTTAACCCCTTGTGCACATGCGAGCAGAGAGTCCCAGGCCTTCTGCCTTTATCCCTTTGCTCTTATGCTTCTGGAAAAGTAAACAAAATGCCTAAACCGACCAAAAAGTCACCAAAACCATCACCAAGCAATAGCACAAACAGTATTTTCGGAGTTTCTTCTGTGGCCAGAGCCTTGGCGCTGCCTGGGGACTCCTTTTGCCCCTGCAATGCACGGGGACCTGGCAGAGATGTGGAGGGGACACGGAACTTCCAAAGCCTTTGTATTCCAGAGTCCCACCAGAGCAAGTGTCACCGTGGCTGCCACAGAAATCCTGGGCCAGCAAAGCCTGTGCACTTCCCCCTGCAGGGCCAGGGCAGCACCGGTGACTCCGACGGCTGGAGGCCCGCAGCAGCCCAGGGCTCCGAGCCCACGGCCTCCTCCAGCGCATCCCAGCACGCTCCCGGGCTGCCCCGGCACAACGCAGTGCCAGCTTATCCAGCAGATCTTGGGCACCAGCCCCATGGATTACTCAAGCCCCAATGTCTTACGGCAATGGGCACAGAGAAGATGCCTGAACAGGTTTTCCCTCCTGGAGCAAACAGCCCTGCCCTCGGTGGCTGCCCTGGGGCTGGGGACACCGGCGCTGCTGGCAGGTGCCCCAAGGCGCCCCAAGGCAGCGGGGCCGGGCAGTGCAGGGGGAGCCCCTGTGCCAGCCCTGCCTTCAGCCAGCCCTGCTGCCCTCTCATCCCCCCTAAACCATGACCATACGCCAGCCAGTGGCGCCGAGCACCCCAGGAGCTCCCTACCCCTCTCTACAGACCACCTTCAGCAGCGAGACCGGGAACCAACCCAAGGCAGACTTTTCCAAAAGTTACAACATCTGGGAAGCGCGGAGGGGAGGGACCACTGGAGCCTTCATGCTGAGCACAGGGTAAGTGCTCATGCCAAAACCTGCTCCAGCTGCTTCAAACTTGGCTAAAGCTGCACCCAGTGAAGTGCAAAACTCCCATCGGCCTTTGCTCACTTTTCCAGAAAAAGCCCATCAATTTCTGATAAAAGGAAAAGTCTCCTTCCCTCCTCTGCCCTAGGAAGGAAACAGATCTGCTCTACGATACAGCCAGTAAAGGGGAGCCTCAAACATTGCAGGCAGGACCCCAGGGCCACCACGGGCCCTCGGAGGGGTTGATAAGGGGGGCAGCGTCGCTGTCACCCCCTCCTCACAAATGCAGACCACTTCCACAGGCACAAGGTTTCCCAGTGTGGACCAAGAGCATCCAGCTGTTTCCCTGGGAGAGCCCTGGGTCAGGCTGGAGCCACCATCACTGGCATACAGCAGCAAGACAAGGGCTCTTGAGGGGCAAGCAGCAGCCCCCAGGCAGCCCCTGCCCCCGGGTCCCCTGCCAGCCCCTGCCCACCAGCCCTGGCTGCTCAGCCCAGGCCCTCCATTCCACCCCAGTGAGTCAGAGCCCGAGGGAGTCATGAGGCTGGCTGGAAAATCCCCAGAGTTTTCAGAAAATAAACAAACACCTTGTGGGTTCGCTTTGTTTTGGTTTTTTTTTCCCCCCAAGCCTTTGGAGTGGATTTGAGTCAACGTTTGAGCTTCTCTCCAAAGTCTCAGCATAACACACATACCAGCCCTGGGATGCTTGATTTGACATGATTTTGATTTCACATCCCCTCTCCTCCCAAAGGAGGGGCTTCCCAAATCCCCTGGGATAGCTGGGATGGGGCTTGAACCAGAGGCACCCTTCAGCCCAGTGAGTCCCACTGGGGCCTGGCTTGGTGGGCAGCAATGGGCATCACCAGCACAGGGAGCTGCACAAAGCATCCCAGCTCCCAATGGGAGAGAGAGTCTGGGAGGACCAAAGGTCCCTGCAGCAGCTCCCTACGAAGTTCAGCAGTGGAGCAACACCTCAGGAGGACTATGCACCTGGAAGGAAGAACAGGAATTCCCACATCCAGCAAAATCACAGCATCACCTCTTTGTACCCTTTGCCACCACACCAGGAGCTCAGCTGGATCAGCCAAAACACTTGGGCCATTCTCTGCAGCAGATCCAGAGTTATTATAATGAAAGGCTGACACAGGAATCCTGCTCCCTGCCTGCTCCCCACCCCTTCCCTGCCCGCTCCCGGCCCCATCTGGCTCCAGCAGCCCCTTCCCTGCTCATCCACCGATGGGTCAAAAGACTCTTTCAACACTGAACAGTGTCAAGGCACAGGAGGAACCCTCCCACACTGATCCCCCTGGCAGACCCCAGCCCTGAGGGTCACTCACTGAACCTTGATCTAATTTGCTTTTCCTTCCTTTCTTCCCCCCATTAGTCCCCTCATCTTTCTTTAGAGACTGTCTTTGCCAATGGGAACTTTTTGTTCCCTCTGACGCCACAGATTTATGTGCTGGCAGAGCTGCTGCGAGCAACAGCTTCCATGAGAGGCCTCAGCCTGGGCTCTGCAACGGCCCCATTAGAACTTAATTTCTATTTTTTGATTGAGGCGTTTTACAACATCAAAAAAGTAGCTTTTGAGCACTAAATAACTCACCACAGATCATACCAGAGGTGTGCAGGATCCCTTCGCTTACCCAAGGTTACACAAAGCTCAGCTGTGGGCAACCTGAACAATAAACTCCCGGGCTGGGCATGACTTGGATTTAAATTATTCCAAAACCGTCACGTTTATTACTCTCTATTCTCCTCAATTTTCCCCGCTCTCCCTGTGCCTCAGCCCAGCACTGAATGGAGCTCAGTGCCAGGGCTGCCTCTCAGGCAGGACCCCCAGGCATCCCCTGCTCTGCTCTGCTCACACCCAGTTTGGATGAAAGGATGGGAAACCCCCCAGCCTGGCCCCTGCAGCCCAGCCTGGGGGGAGATGGGGCTGAGAACAGCCCCTCCCTCCCACCTTCCTGCTGCCCAGAACGGGAAGGGTGTGGTTCAAAGCCGATGGGGGGAACATCCCGTGCCTCCTTCTCAAGGATCTGGTCCCACAGAGAAGGGGCTTTGTCCCTGCTGCTGTATTAGAACCATGGAATGGCCTGGCAGAGCATGGGTTAGCGATGAACAAGGTGATGGTGCTGGCTGATGGCTGGACTCGCTCTTAAAGGTCTTTCCCAACCTTAAGGAGTCCACGTTTCAGAGTCTCAAACCTGCACCCAGATTTTGACCCAAATGCTCACCCCACGCCCCTCAGAGCGGAGCCATCACCCAGGAGCTGCCTATGCACTGCATTAATTAATCCTGAGGAGAATCTAAAATAACTCAGCATCAGTCTGAGGCACAACCCCCATCTGGCATGGCCTCTGACCAGAACCCAGAAACAAAGCATGAGAGAATAAAAAAAAAGAAAAGGAAGAGAAAAAGTGGGAAGAAAATGGATTAAACTCCAGAGTTCAGGGAGTGACATGTTTAATTGCTAATGTGGCTTTGGGATTATTCTTTTTTAAGACTTTTTTGCCAGCCCAGCTGGTGTCATTCTCTAATACCCAGCAAGCAGCAAACAGATTGTGGGAGATGAGCTGCGCTCTCGCTGCGCTTTCTGCTAATAAATAAATAAATAAATAAATAAATGCAGATCAAAGGAGTGAAAAAAACCCTTCTGGTAATTTTTTTCCCTTCTGTTTCCCAACTGGTCCCAAACATATTTCCTGCTGGGACTGACAAGGAACACTGTGAAATTCAGAATCACAGCTTTAAGAACCGAGTGGCATCAGATGAAACAGAAATGCTGGGCTTGAACAAGGGAAGAAGGGGTTGAGCAAACACAGTCTTGGGCAGAGGCCTGGCCTTCCCAAGGCACGGGCATTGCAAGGGGTGAAGGGAGTCCCTGCTGCGGATGGAGGCCTCGGCCTCCCTGGGACCAGCCCCAGGCTGTGCCACCCTCCTTCACCCTCTTCCCAGTCCTAAACTTTAATACAGATTTTTTTCCAGTGGCCACACTATCACTGTGTGGGAAGGAAAACAAGAAACTTCCCTCTCATTTCATCAGGAAAAACAGATAAAAATGGTCTCAAGACAATAATTTCTCTTTTTCCAGGGCATAACAACCACGCTACACCTGAGGTAGATTGCAGGGCTCAGGGACAGTGAAGAGGAGAAGGAAGAACACAGATGCCCAAACTCCGGGTCCTGGCAGCACTTGCCACCCCCAAAACCACCAGCAGAGCCGTGGGGATGTACTGCTGGGAATGCTGCCTGCAGGTGGGCTTCCCCTGAGGGGTGCTCGGGAGATGTGCCCAAGGAAAGCCCAAACACAGAGAAGACCAAGACACAAAAACCCAGCACTTTGTCTCCAGCAGAAGCACCAGCCAAAGGACCAACACCAGATTCCTGTCTGAGTACTGCTCTGGTCCTCAGCAACATTAGCAAGCCCAGCACAGCCTGTGGGCATGCTCTTAGGGGAAGGGAGAGCCTATTCCCCAGGGAAATGCTCTGACCCCTCAGGTGAGAGGCTATTCCCCAGGGAAATGCTCTGACCCCTCAGGTGAGAGGCTATTCCCCAGGGAAATGCTCTGAACCTTTGGGTGAGAGGCTATTCCCAAGGGAAATGCTCTGACCCCTGGGGTGGAGAAGCTGGCACATTGCAGCTCACACCTGGGACTGGACAAACTGCTGCACAGTGGGAGACTTCAGCCTCGCACACATCACCTGTAGCCTGGCTCTGCTAAAAATTCACCCCTTTGTCTCGTGACTTGTAAGATTACAGCAAAACCCCAGGACTCCTCCAACACCAGTGGAAGAGCACCTGCCCCCTCTGAGCCCGTGGCACTGGGCAGTGACCCACAGCAGCTGTGGATCTCCCCTGCCTCTGCTGCACTGCTCACAGCTGGCACTCCACTGGCACAGGAAGCCCAGGAGCATGCCAGGAGCAATCTGCCCCTGGGATGGCATCAAAGCAGGGGCTTGCCAAGGCCCACAGCAGTGTGGTGCCATGTGGAAGCCACACCGCAGATACACACAGGCTGTGAGAGTGGGCAGAGCCTGACCTTGCCTGGTGAGAGGACACTGCATCCCATGCCCTGCTCCATGGCTCCTGGAGATGGGCTGAGTCCTTGGTTTACTCAGTTTGCCTGTGTCCCACCACTTCCAGAGCCTCCTGAGCTGGAGGGAGTGACTGTGACAGTAGGAATTGCAGCCCCTTGGCTTTTGCCAGTAGATTGATGCTTCCTGAGGGGCTGGGGAAGAGATGCCACTGCATCCTTTTCTCCAGCCCTGCCACTGGAGGACAATACCTCACAGTCCCTGTAGTGGTGCCTGAGAGTGTCTGGCAGGAGAATGCAATGAAAGCCACAACGCCATGTCCCACCTCCATCTCTGCAATCCACAAATAACCTGGTCTGTCCTCACCTGGCACATTCCAAACAAAACCAGTAAGTTTATGTTGCAAACAGCATTTCTAAAACACATTCCTAAATCCCCTCTGCTCCAGCTGCTTTCTCCTTAACACCCTCTCTAAGCATCCTTCCATTTCCCAGCCTGAGTGGCTTCCTGCTGGATCTGACTGTCAGGAGTCTGCTAACGAAGCCTCTGCTGCTGGAAGCAGCTGTAGCTGAAAAGAAATTCAGACTCTCCTGTCTTTCACCTAGTCATTAGTCTCCTGGAACATCAACGTTCTTGACTCCACCATGGGCTCACAGCTTCCCAACATCCTGGCCCAGCTTCATGCCTGCAGATGCCACCAGGGAATAGCCAGCTTTCAACTTCTGCACCCAATAAACACACAGTCCTCCACCCAGCGTTAATAAAAAATGGTTCTGTGCACCAGTTATCCAGGAAAAACACCATTCTGAGCAGTATGGAAATACTCAGGGTGAGCTATTTTGAGATGAAACTTTACAAACACATTTCAGAAAGAGGTATGGGTTTTGTCAGGCGTCATGCTGCAGCTCCACTACCCCTGAACCACTTGGAAACCTCTCCCTCTCCATAGTACTGGGAGAGTTTCAGGCAGGACACAGCTCCTTCCTTGGCAGGCCAAAGAACAGGCTTGTTTTTTTTGTGTTTTCCATTATGGGCTGGATTTTTATGGATCACTCTACCACAAGCATCCGACTCCAGCCAGGACACAAAGCTGCAGTGAGCACATCCATCAGGCTCTCTTGTCTCTCGACCTTTAGTTTCCAATTACCATCATCATAAAAATAAACAAACAAAGCCAAAGAACTCATGCTGAAAGACAACCCGTGCGTGTTTTCTTTTGGGTACCGGATGTCTGGTTCCCAAAAGCCCTCTGGAGAAACAAGGGAGGAATCTGGATTTATCATTTTGGCACATCCTGCATGACACACACCTTTTCTGCACGTTATTTGCTGAGCTTATCCCATAAACCAGAGATGCCCACGAGAGCACAAAGGGGTTCAGCTGGCTCACAAGTATTTGGCTGCATATTGTGATGATTTTGAACACTAAAATGCCCAAATCCCAGCCTTTCACAAGCAGATGTGAACGCTTGGAAAAGCCGGAGTGCTCAGAATGGGCTCCGAGAGGGCCATGCTCAGAGGAGAGGGCAGGGTGCACGGGGCAGCAGGATGCAGATTTACCCAACAGCTTTCTCAGGAGGAAAAGGTGTTTCCTGCTGGGACATCCCAAAGGATTCCCTGGCCACCACGGCTGCTCGCACCCCTGGCCATGGGACAGGAGTCTGTCCTGCCCTCGGCTGCCCAGGTCTCTCCATCCTGGAGCACATCTGCTGAAGCCCCACATGCACAGAGCTGAGGGGTCAGAGCCAAGGGGAGCTCATGCTGCTGGTGGTGTTTGACACCCCTCCCAAGAACACTGCTGGGCATGCTCCCATCAATGCAAAATACTCTCCCAAACCAATCAAACGAAGGGAAGGGAACCAGCAGGACCAGGAAATGCCTAATCCATGCTGCAGAGACTAAGATGATTGGAAATATCCCTGCTCCTCTTATCTGAGACTCTGTTTGCTCCACGCAGCACAAACAAGGACATTGATCTGTGCCCCAAAGAGCCTGGCTCCCACAGACACTGTGAACATCCAAAGACAGCCCTAACCCTGCTGTGCATGGCCCGAGCCCAGCACAGGGGACAGGCAGGTCAGGGGGACTGAGAGCCTCACTGGTGTAAGAAGCCAGCAGGAACTGACACCGGGGCCATTCCAGGGCTGCCACCCAGCCTGGCTGCTCAGCCTCCCCTTCCACCTCCTGACACAGTGCTCCACCTCACATGGACAGACTTCATCTGCTCCCACTGCACATCCCTCCTGCACTGCAGGGGCATGACACCCTGCAGGAGCAGGGCTCTCCAGCTGCTCTGGATGTGCCCTCCCACCACCACCCAGCCAAGAGCTCGGAAGCAATATCAGAGGTGCAAGAACTTGCTCATCTGGAAGCCAGCTCAGAAAATTTTGGGGACACACCTCTGCTTTCCTCATCAAGGACCTACCTGTTCGTTGATAGAGATCAAACCCAGGTGGGCTGATCTGCCGCTGCTCACAGAATCCTTTGGAGTGGAAAAGACCTTTGAGGTCAAATGAAAGGTCACAGCTCCCATGGGGAGCAGAATCTGTCAGCTCAGGGGGGCGTGCCCAGCTCCACAGTAGCCAACAAGCACCTTTCAGCAAGAGGATGGTTTCCCTGGACATCCTGAAAGCACAAAGCAGGAGCTGGGACACTCCGTAGAACCAGCCTACAGCTGGTAAGGTAACCCCCCGCCAAGGTCCCTGAGATCCATCTCCACTCCTGACACAGGAGGATTTATCAGCAGATGTGCTGCTACTGCATATTGATTTCTACAAAAAGGCACATCAAACTACTTCAATTGGATATTCAAAGTTGTTTTTTTAAAAAAAAAAAAAAACCCACATCAGCTGTCAAGGTAAAATCACTTAATTACACCTGTCAGGTGTTTCACAGGCTAATGTGATAATAATAGCAATATTCAGTATCAGAGAGCAAGGTTTTCAGCCTTCTGAGAAATTCACCTGACACTCAACTGCACGTAGCCGACTTTCCAAATTACTCAAAGCCACTGAATGTTGCTGGGACCCATTTTTCAGGGACACACATGCCAGGAATCACCAAGCAGAGCCTGAGGAGAGCCAGCATCACCCCCAGTGCTCAGCCACCAGCATCAGCTGAGCTCTGCTGATTCCCACTCTTGAATATTCATTGTGCCCAAATGCAATATATCCTGAATATTAAACAAGAGCTACTCAGGGCAGGAATATCAATCCCTCGGCAAAGCTGCTGGTGGTTTCGGGAACAGAGGGCTGCCAGCTGTGGGGAGAGGGACAGCATTGCTGCTCCTCCATCTCCAGGGAGGCTGTGCAGGGGGAGGAGGGCTGGTGGCCTCGCAGCAGCCACCCTGCATGCAGCCCAGGAGATGCGAGGGCACACGGCCCCCGGGCACAGCCCGCGCCACCCACCCATGCAGCCCAGGGCTGCTCCCGGGCCAGCACTGCTGCCCAGCCTTCAGGCAGGGCTGTGCTCTCCAAAACTGCTGGCTATGCATATTTTTAAAGCAAAAATAGACTTTGTTTCCCCCAAATGAGGTGTTCACAGGGTGGCACCTTCCAACATAAGCAGCTTGAGACCCCCTCGTCCCATCCCACTGAGCTCTGCCCACCACACAAGCCTTCAGGTGGGGCTTGGCACTGACATGGCTGAAGTGTCAGGACCAGAAAGAGGGGGAAAAACCCAAATAAAATAGAAAATGCAGCAGCTGTGAGCTCTCCAGCAATGCAGCCATTGGATGGGGAAGGATGGAGACTCACACCCTCCACAGCCCCTCTGTGCAAGAGGGTCCCCTGAAAGGGAGGCCCTTCTGAACAGCCCAACAACCTACAGAAGGGAAAAGCAGACAGGTAAGCACACCCTGCTGCAGAAACACAAGCACTTTGATCAAAGAAGGTGACTGTTGTATTGCACTGAGGTGACACCTGTTATTTAAGAAGAACCTCATCAGCAAACCATCTTTCTCCCTTCAGAGAGCTTGGACTCCATTCTGGGCTGCCATCTCCCAGGATACAAAGGCTAGAGATGAATCCTCCAGCCTCATCCCAAACATAGTGTCACCAAGGGATTTTCACACAGCTTTATGCTTTCACTTTCCAGCTCAAGCTGCTCTTGAGATAGCAACATTGAAATCATCTTGGATGTGAATGCAGGTTTGGAAAAAGTGAGAGATTAATCTAATCAAAGCAGTTTGCAGCTCTGCTATCTCAATATCCATAATAGCTTAGTTATTAATAAGGTAAAAAAGGAAAACCCTCCCTAAAAAGAAGATTTCTAAGAAGCAAAGCAAATTATCAAAGATCCCAGCCCTCAGTGCTGGATCCTGGCCCCTGTGACCTGCAAACAATCAATATTTAAGCAGGGATGAGGATGATCTTCTGGGTGTTCAGTGTCAGCTGAGCACTTGCTGCTCTGCCACTGAGGGCAAGGATGGGGATGAGGAGCCTGTGGTGGGGACCCTGGTGTGTGGCACAGGTCCTCCTGCTCAGGGAGGTCACTAGATAACAAACTAGCTCTGAGATAACACCCAGAGCTGTTAAGCTGAGAAGCTTACAGCTGAGCTAGGGGCCCCAGAGCCCCCTTGCCTGCACAGCAGAGGCTGTGGCAGCTGAGGGGACACGTGTCCCCTCCTCAGGTCCCCACAGCAGTGGGGGGCTCCAGCCTCCACCCCCACCGGCCTGGAGTGAGTGCTGGCTGGGGCTGCATCCCCTTCTCTCCCCTTCTGGAAATAAAGCAGCCAAAGCATCCCTGGTTCAGGGCTCAGGTGCCAGCAGCTCCAACACCACCAGAACTCTGTTCCTGCTGGGAACTGCCCCCATCTGTTCTGTGGGAGTCTCAGCAGTCACAACTGCAGCCCATGTCCTCAGCTGACTCTTCTTGGTGTGAAGAAATAGAGATATACACACCAAAATTCCTCTGAGCCCCAAGGCAGTGCAGTAAATTATAAATCAAGCAGCAATCTGTGACTCACCCTGCACTAGTGGGAACACACTCACAGCTCCCAGGTGAACAAGTCCCTTGGGGAAGCGTGATGGAGGGTTTTCCTCAATTTTCTACCCTACCACTCTCCTAAAAGCCTTGGAATCACTACCAGCTCTCTGCACAATTTGTCAGCACAGGGAGGCTTTGTTAATCCTGGTCTCACTCCCACAGCCCCACGGGAGGCAGGGCTGCTCTGACAGGTAGCAGAGGATGGGTTTTCCACCTGGCTCACGGCTCTTTCTCCAGCAGAGAGCGGATGTGTTACAAAACACCACACTTCTCTTTCTTTTGCATATTTCCAGCCTGTCAATCTATAGAAGACACAGCACCAGCAAAGGCAAAGCCTCCTCCAGAGAGCTGGCCCTTCTCTGGCTCTTTAAAGGGAGCAGAGCTCACGGAAAAGCCACCGACAGTGGCCAGTAATTAAGGCAAAATCCTTTCCTCAAATACTCCTTCCCCCAGAAATTGTGGCTGGGGGAGCCAGCTGGAGCTCTGCACACAGAGCTGCTCTTGCTGCATCCTTCAGTGCAACCCTGCCCCAGCCCTGGCACGGCAGCAGCACCACAGCACAGGCAGGACCCAGGCAGGCACTGCAGAGAGGGTGCCAACTACAAGTTTCAAGCAGTCTGAATTTATAATTGGCTGAGATTTCACTCAGCAGATAATGCACTGCTGTCCTGGGCACTCGCTGTATCTAGGTCAGGCCATTAGTTTTGCTCTTCATCTACACACAGTTTTAATTTAATCTTTAATGTTGACTTCCAGCCAGTGCTCAACATCTCGAGCCCCCCCACACCCACAGAGAGGGAAAACAAGCAGCACCATCCCGATGGATGCTCCCAGGCACGCTCACACAGCAGGCACTGCCTGCTGGACCGGGGACCAGAGAACCGTGGAATGGGATCTGCAGCTGATAACGCTTGACGTGAACCTTCCCAGGGAAACAGAACATCACTGCATCCACCCCTGGCACCCCAGCTTCAGAAAGCTCCTGGACATGATCCAGCACTCCATCCTCTGCCCCATCCTGCCTGGCATCCACGTGGTCCCTGTTTAAATCCAGAAAACTGCTCAGATTGGCTGGAATCGTAATTCGCGACATAAACAAATGGAGTTGAAGATGCACAGAATAAACCCATCACATGCATTAAAGGGATTAAAGATGGTTCCTAAAACATCTGGAGGTGTATAATACGGTATGGATGGATCACTGCAGAGCATCCACAGGGAAGCCAGGCTGCTGGTACACGCTTCAGATGTAAAACCAGCTTGGAAGAAAGGGGAGCACTGGGAGAAGGTTTCTCATTTACACACACTAGTCCAGTTTCAGGAACTCAGCTCTTCTAAAGAGACAAAAAAAATTCCCCACCAAAGATTTCTGTGGAAAGCACAGCCCTTCTGACAACAGGAAGTTACTTACTTCAAAAACCCAATTTTTCATCAAAAAAATCTGACTTGAAAGGCGTTCCCAGCTCAGTCAGGATGCGGGATCAAAGCCAGGGATTAAGTGCATCTGCTGACTGCTGGCTGCCCGAGAGCGCTGCAGAGCTCCGGGAGCAGCCACCGAGCTCAGCAGTGACGTCCTGGGGAGGGGACAGAGGGGCACAGCCCTGCCACGGGCACGGGACACGGGGCAGGCCATGGCAGGCAGCAGCTGCTCCGCTGGCCACAGATTCCCAGGCAGCAGCATCCTCTCAGCACAAATTTCAGGATTTCAAGTATTTCAGGTACTTGCAAGGATTTTCACTGCTGCCAAGGAGCACAGTGGTCGCAGCTTGGACCGAGGCCACGTAAGGAGATGGCACAAGGTGCCAAAACAAATACTGGCTCTGTTGGTGAGGCCAGCATCAATCCTGAGTAATTTCTGCAGAGGAGGCAGAGCGTCAGGAAAAGAGACACCCAAAACCAGGCCCACCAATGCTCAGCCAGAGGCAGGGATGTGCTGAAGGATAAAGCAGAAGAGGGACACACATTGAGGTACTCTGCAGGTAGCTGTGGCCACCCTCACCCCTGCTCCCCCTGCAGAGACTGAGGAGCTGGGCAGGATGAACAGCACAGGAAGAACGCTTTCAGCAGAGGAGAGCTTCCGTCCATGGCCAAAATCACTTCAGACTCTTATTTAAAAGGGAAAAGAATAGTGTTCTGGCAACCTGTTAGGCTTCCTCAAAAGGATTGCCTGGCTGGCACAGGCTGGATCAGGGAGGAATATTCCAGGGTTTTAATTTCTCTGCCCAGGTTTTATTGCATGCAAACATACACGGTCACTGCTTTCGAAGGTTTCCAATTTGCTAATTGAGACATTTCCTCATGGAAAAAGAATGTCCTGGACTATGGACAGGGCTGCTGGCGCAGCTCTGCACACCGGGGAAGCTTAGGTGAGGATGATGAGGTGGGAGACGGGCAGGCAAAGCGAGCCTCCCCAGGCCCTATTCGGCAGCACTAACCCAAAGCCAAACCTGGTGGCTGGAATATGAGGAAGAAGCACCCAGGACATCCCATCCCATTCCTCGTGCCATCAGGGGTGTTTAGTCACAGCACCGGGCACCTCGCAGCAAGTTCAGGAGAGTCTGGAGATGGGGAGGTGGGAAACCAGCCCAAGAAACTGGACATCTAAGAAGATTTCTTTCCAGGCACCAGTTTGTTTAAAAACAAGGAGGAAAAAATAATCTGGTCTGCACAAAAAAACCCCCAAGTGTTCTGTGTTTTGCTGGAGCATTGAAGTATTCCTTCTGCCCTCAAAATACACGAGAGCGGAGAGAGTGGTTTTGTTCTGAACGTGAACAGGTCAAAGATCCCAGAAAAGCACTTTTGGGGCAGAACGAGCCCGGAACATGAAGGGAGAAAGGCCAGAGCAAGCAGCAGCTGAGAAAGGCACGAGCAGGGCTCTAATGGGAACAGGACTGCTGCCACAGCCACACCTCACCAGCATGACCTCAGGTGGGACTTGCTGTGGGTTTTTTTCGTTTAAAAAAAAAAGGAATGAAAAGTGTTTTGCAGGCTTATTCAGAATGCATGGTGGTGGGGGGGAGAGGGATTTCCAACTTGATATGGGTCAAACAGGATCCATGCAGCTTCACACCCCGTTCACTGCAGCCTCAGCTCCCACACAAAGACTGAGCTTGCGAGCGCTCTGCGGGAAGCCCGCGTCCTTACCTTCAGCTTCTCGAAGCGATCGCTGAGCGATGCCACTTGGTGGTCGCGGTGGCGGCCCACCAGCTTACATAAGGCACAGATGAGCTGGTCATCAGCGACACAGTACATGTTCACCTTCTCGTTCTCGTGCTCCAGGCACGTCAGTCCACGGAAGTGCGCGTCGGGCACGGGCTCCACCAGCCGGTGGCTGGTGAAGGGCTTCTTGTTGGGGTGGGTGGCCCGCAGGCAGCGGTCGCAGTAGGACACCTCGCAGGTGATGCAGGTCTTGACGGCGTCGCGGGGCGGATCCTGCTCGCAGAACTGGCAGGCGATCCTCTCGCCGGCCACGGACATGGTAGGGCTGTTGCGGTAGGTCCTCTCGCGGCGGCTCTCGCTGGGGGAGTTGGGGCCGCTCAGGGACGCCTTCTGGAAGCGGTCGATGATGTTCTGCAGGGTCACATTCCTCTTGAGGCCCTCCAGGCCCCGGTGGTTGAGGGAGATGACATAGCGGCAGGTCGGGCACTGGAAGGCGGTGATGGGCTCGATGGACTCGCTGGAGGAGCAGCTGGACACCAGGATGCGGTGGGCACAGCTGAAGCACAGGCTGTGGGCGCAGGGCAGCAGGAGGGGGTCCTCGAATAACTCCAGACAGATTGGGCAGGTCAATTCTGACTCCAGTGTTTCCATCTTTAGTTAACACAATCCTGATTCAGCAGCAAAAACCAGGGAAGGTGGTCAGGAACCTGCAAGGAAGGAGAGCAGAGACGTGAGACTACAGCTGCGCTCCTGGGCTGCTCCTCTCCTCCAGCACCAGGTGCCTGGGGGGGTCGGACACATCATCCCCACAACACCCTGACACCCTTTGCATTCCAACACTGTCAACTCCAGCCCCGCCAGGCCCCTCCAGGCACAGGCTGGAGCTGTCTCACCCCACATGGAGCGGAGCCTGGAGTCGCAGAGGGCCAGAAGCTGTATGGAGGGGATGGGAGAGGAGGAGCAGCAGCTCCTCTCACACCTTCCAGCCAAGCCATGGGGCAGGACATGGACCGTAAGGCTGGAGACAAAACCAGGAGAAACCACATGATTTCATGTTTGTGTTGGCGTGTGCTGCCGAGACCGGGGCGTGGCCGTGCTGGCGTTCCATGCAGAAGGGCTGCTCTGCATGGCACAGACAAAACCTCTTAACATCCCCTCCAGCAGCTCCAGGCCTGCTTCTGGTGAAGGAGAAAAGGCAAATCAAGTCGTGGAAACTCTGAGCAGAGCAGGTTGGGAGCTCTTAACATCCCATCCTGGTCCCGGCTTTTCCTGGCCATTGCTTTTTGGAGCAGGGTGGGGAGGGCATAGCAGCGAAATTATAGTTGGCAAACTTCCACTACTGGCTGTCCTCCGCTGCACTCCACAACAGCCAGGGATACCTAAATCAACTCCAGCTGGAGGCAAACAAGCTGTATTTTTAGCTCCCTTCCCTTGCACGAGGCTGGAAAACAGCTCCCAGCAGGCAACTCAACCTGCTGCTCCCAACTCTGATTTGCAGAGCACCAGGAGCTGCACCCCAAGTGCTACCCAGCCTCTGCCAGCATCCCAGCATGTTCCCAAACAGTCAGGTAGTGACACAGAACCAGATCCAGCCTCTCCCTTCTCACCCACCACCCAGTGCCCAAGTGGCATCTCCTGGTCTCCTCAGCCACAGCAAAGCAGGCCCTGAGTGATGCCCACTGTGCTGTGAGATTGTGCCCATTGTGGATGTGAGGAGAGCCCCATTCAGCCACAGCCACAGGGACCCCTCACCCAGCACTGCTGCAGGGACTGACCCTGTGGGAAGCAATGTGGTGCCCAGCCCTGTTCTCATCCCCAGAACACCCTGGTGTGGTGCACAGGCTCTGCTTGGGGAGAAGAGGAAAATCCCTTCCCTGGGAGGGTGGGCAGAAGAGGAAAAACCCTTCCCTGGCACAGGCTGCCCAGAGAAGCTGTGACTGCCCCTGGATCCCTGGAAGTGTTCTAGGCCAGGCTGGAGGGTGCTTGAAGCAACGTGACATAGTGGAAGGTGTCCCTGCCCATGGCAGGGGATTGGAATTGGACGAGCTTTAAGGTCCTTCCAACCCAAACCAGTCTGGGATTCTATGAAAAAGGGCTGTAACCAAAGTGTAGGAGGATGACCCAGCAGCAGGAGAGGGTCTGGCTGCTGGAAGCCCCAGGCTGCTGCTGGCACCTGCAAATGGCAAACTGCACAGGTGCCACACTGGGACGTGCCCACCCCATCCCACCGTACACACCAGTTCCATCACCCCCACCCCACTGCACCATCTCTTCCCCATTGTCTGAGATAGGATATGCAAGTGCCTGGAGGAAACCCTGAGCTCTTCCCTGCACCAGCTCAAGGGGCTTATAAAATAAATCCACTGGATATTTTGATAAGTTCATGCTGAAGCAGCTCTTGCTGGCCAAATGCAGCCTTGCACACACATACACACATTTAAAATTATTTTTCTTTTCCCCAAGAGAGACAGCGGAGAAGTCGCTGGATCCAAACAAGCAGAGGAGCACGAGGGCTCCCAGCAGCTTCCTCTGCACAGCCCACGGAGGGTTTCTGAAGCCTCGGAGCTGCCGCAGCCATGGGAAAGCAGCGGGGAGGAAGCGCTCCTGGCCCGGAGCCTGCTGGCTGCTCGGGCTGCCCTGCACCCAGCGGGCTCCCCACGCTGCAGGCCGGGCAGGACGAGGGGCCCAACACACCCCCAGTGCTCCGGGCACCTCCTGGCACTTGGGCTGGCAAACCTCCCACGCTGGTGCCCACGTGCCAGACGCTGGAGACGCAGGGGCTGGCTGGCCCCGAGAGCCCCAGAGCCGGCTGTGTGAGCCCAGCTGGGGGGCACAGCCGCTCGCGGCCCCCACGGGTTCTCTCCGGTCAGCAAACACAAAGGTGAAAAAAAAGAGAAAGGACAAGAACAGGATTTGGTTCATAGCCTGACTAAGACTGGGAAAAGAATTTAAAAATCAGGACTGGCGTGAGAGGCTCCCCAACACGCTGCCAGAGCCAGCTGTCCCGTGGAGCAGCATCTCACACCCCCGCACCCAACTTCAGGCCTCACATGCACCTCCACTGCTATCCAAGAGAAAACAATGCAAAAACTTTAAACAGCCTTTGGTTTTGTTACTGAGGGACATTCGTACACTGATCTTGTTCTCCTTGCTGGGACAAGAGCTTTACCTGTGACATATCCAAGAGGAGCCTCAGGCTGGGACTGGAGCACGAGCCCTCTCGGAGGTGTGGAGGAGGCCCAGGAGCCTGCTCAAAGGCAGCACAGCAGCGGGGACAGGAGCCTGCCCGACGTGCAGGAGCTCTCTTGGAGGTGCAGCAGCCCCCTCAGAGGAGGGAGGGGAGCCCTGCTCCAAGATGCTACACCTGGCAAAGCAGCCATGCTGCCATCAGAGCCTTTCATGCCTCTCACTTTGATGTTCTCTTTGATGTCCAGGACTGACACAGCTCAAGGAATAGCTAATTAGATTTAAATCTGCTTTCTTTAGAGTCATTAACTCCCTAAATATAAAAGTTATAAAACACTAACAGTTTATAGACAGCCCCGTGTCCCTTGTGCCCAAGAGTCAGTGGCCCTGTCCACGCTGGCCTGTAATGACAATGTGCAGCAGCAGCAGGTTAACAACACCTGACATCCAACCAAACATTCTTCTGCGTTGATCTGAGCTTTGCCCAAAACTGAGGGAAAAGGGGGAGGGGGTGGGAAATCAATGACTAACAGAAGAGACAGGGAAGGGCAGCAAAGCCCAGCGGGGCAGAGCTGAGGATGACGCAGGGCCAGTGCAGAGCCAGTGCCAGGTCCTCTGGGACACGGTGACAGCTGCT
This sequence comes from Urocynchramus pylzowi, assembly GCA_013397555.1. NCBI lineage: Eukaryota > Metazoa > Chordata > Aves > Passeriformes > Fringillidae > Urocynchramus > Urocynchramus pylzowi. The sequence continues at coordinate 232,250 of VZRH01005852.1, read as the reverse complement.
TTTACTTCCAGCCCTGATGGTCTCCAAACCCAGTGTGCCAGCCTGGAGCAGCAGGAGCGTGGTGAGGATGCAGGGGTTACCCTTGGCAAGTTACACCAAGGGTTCTTGGATACAAAGGTTTCCCCCCCCCCACCTCTTCTCCCAGATTATTATTTTCACAATATCACAGCACTTCATCGCTGCCTCAAGCCCACGGGTTTGTCAGGAGAGATGCAGAGGTTTGGCACCAGGGGAAGAAGGAAGGAGAGACATGGAAGGAGGGATGCTGCCAACATCACCCCATCCATACCTGGGAGGGGGACATCCTGGTGTACAGCACCTGAGGGCACATGCAGCCAACCCAAAATTCACACTTTCCCCTCGAGCAGCCAGACCCCATTTTTACCCACGTTTTCCAAGTCCACATAAAATTCCCTCTGGTCTCCCCCAGCACCAACCCTGTGCAGAATTTGGCCGGCCTTCAGAGTCCCACACCAGGATATCCAGATGTGTTCAGACAAATGTTAATTCTGCAGGTTGGTGTTTTCCACACCAAATATGATTATTTATTTCCCCTTCCCCTTTTTATCCCTCATTTTTTTAACTTCCCCTCCCCCTCACAAAAGCTCCAGCCGAGATTGCTCAGCCCCTTCCAAGAATGAGGCTTTAGAAGAGCTATGCTGCTCCACCCGTGCATTAACGAAAAAAGTAATAAAATATGGCAACCCTTTCCTTAATTGGCACGGCGACAGCAGGATACAAAATCTGGGCAGCAGTTGTCTCCATCCTTTTTGTTGTCCTCAGGAAAATTAGTTCAAAACTGGATCAGTGTTGAGGGGAGGACAGAACAGCCTGTGCAGCAGCCACATCTCGTCCTCTCGCTCCCGAGGAGCCCAGCGCAGCCCCCACGGCAGCAGGGACCTGCTCTGCAACTCGAGGGGGAGAGTCCCCCCTCCACTTCCCCGGCTCTCTCAGCGACCCTGCACTCCTGCCAGCTCAGCCTTCCCAACCAACTCGCCTGGATCTGCCCTTGGGATGGGCCTGGCCAGGAGAAACAGGGTCCTAGGAAGGAACGCGGCCCCAGCTGCACAACCAGCAATAGCTTCTGACCTAAGGAAGGCACCCCAGGCAGAGAGGAGGCCTCCAGGCTCCTCCAGCCAATTCACATCCACCTTTACTTTTTTTTTTCTGTGCTTTATTTCCATCAGCTGTGCATATTTAACACCAAATTTGAAGCTCAAAGCTGCAGCCAGCACAGAGCATCCCTCAGCCAGGCCAGCACAGAGCACCCCTTGGCCACATCATCGCCTCTACTCCTCCCTCCCAGAACACCTGAACATATCAAACAGAATTTGGCCTTTCCTCCCACCACTCCCACCGTAATAACTCCACAGATTTGGCTGAGGCTTTCTGAAAATCCCAATGATCTGTCTCCCAGCTGCCCTCCCCAATCACTTTATTGCCATACTAGAAAAAGAACACCGCCTGCTGCTGTTAAACTGGATTCCCCCCATAAAAGCCTGTGCTGCTGTCCCTAATCCATCAAACTGAAACAGCATTTCCATACCAGCTTTAATTGTGTTCCCAGCCAGTTTGCTTGGTGCTAAAGCAAGGTTGGCCCACATAATTTCCACTGCTCTCCCTGCATCCCTTAAATGAAGGACAGAGCCGGGAGGCTGGGTTCCCATGCAGCAGTTCACTTCAATGAGAGACCCCTGTGTGCTGGCAGTTCAGTTGCTTCATTCCTAAACCCTCCAGAAGAGCCACCAGAGCCCAGCAGGCACTGGCCATTTGTGGTCTTTAACGCCTCCATTTGCACAGCACCTTATTCCCTCTGGGAATTCCACCTTCATCGCTGCCTTTGCTGATGGGATGAGACCATTTTGCTCCATCACAAAATCCCCTTACTCCTGAATGTCTCTTGTCAGCCTCCAAGGTTGGGAAGGGCCGCCTTGGGCTTCCTGCACAGGACAAGGATGCTCCAGCTAAAGCCTACAAGGTCTCCACCTCATTCACCTCCATGATGCCAGAGAGGCAAGCACCAAACAAAGATCCTTTGTTTGATCTCCAGTGATATCCTGGTACAAGGGAAAATTTTGCCTCTTTTCTACCAACAGTGCCCAGGAAGGTGGCAGCTCCTGGAGTGCTCCCACAGGACCTCAGCACAGCATGCATCCACCAAGGGCTCCCAGGGGATCCGGCATTTTGGGGTCTTTGAGCTGCAGGGTGGATCAGGAAGGGTCTCCCTGCAGTTTGCTCCCGCTCCTGCAGCCACACAGCAGGAATCATGCCATGTGGATTCCTCATCAGCTGGAGGGGTTTGAAGACACCCCAGGCAGCAATGGCACACGCTGTTCTCCAGGACATTATGGGACAATTCCCACTGACACCGTGTGGGAACCTTCCCCTGCCATCTTCATCAGTGGCCTGAGAGTAGACAGGACACAAAAGGCCCAGGGCACCTCTCCAGCCCCTCCACTGTGGCAGGTCCCTGCAGCACAGCACAGCTGCTTCCAGTTCCTGGGGAGGACAGCAGCTCCCCAGGGTCCCCAGCACTTCCCTCCCTAATCCATGAAACGTGGGGCTGCAGCAGCCAGTCTCAGTCTCTGGCAGGTCACTGCCCACGGCAACCCTCTTTCCCACACACTGCATGTGTCCGTCCATCCATCCATCCATCTATCCATCCCTCCATCCATCCATCCATCCATCCATCCATCCATCCATCCATCCATCCATCCATCCATCCATCCATCCATCCATCCATCCCCCCTGCAGCTGCCCCCACAGCTCAGGGGCTGAAACCTCGGCTGAAGCCAGGGGGTCACAGTGACGCCAAGGGCTGGGAGGGGGGCTTGTGGCACTGCCAGGGACAGCTGCAGGCACGTGGCTTTAGCAGGAGCAGACCCACCTTCCCAAGGCCATTGCAGAAGTGAGTGATCCCTTTCCAGCCTGGCCCTTGAGAAAAGCAGCTGGGGACCGGGCACGCCACCAAAGTGGCACGTCCAGCACTCACACAGCCCTGCCACCCCCCAAAAATCGTCCCTCCCCTCCTGCCACAGGACTCCAGTGCTCCAGGTCTCAGCACCCCCTCCCCTCCCTTGCCTCTCCTGCAGCTCTGTGCTCTCCTGCCACCCTGCTCTGCCAGCCTCTCCAGCTGATGCTGTACAGCAGGCGAGCAGACCCAGCAGCTCCTGAAAACAGCCCCGCTCCCAGCTGGCTCCTGCCAGACCACACATGGCAGCAGCCTTTTGATCTGAGCCTTCCTCCAGGCGCACCCCGTGGCTCCGCATCCTTCCCCTCTTCCTCAGCTACCGCCCGCAATGCAGCCCAGCCCAGCCTCATCCCTGCCCGAGCCCCCAGCCCCCAGCCCCCGGCCCAGCAAGCACGAGGGAGGCATAGCTGCAGTGGCAGCTGGTGCTCTGCAATAACCTTTGGGCTCCAGAGCAAGTCATGGCTCTCACCCCCCAGATGGACGCTGCAGAGATCGCCCAGCTCGGCACAGAGCTCTGCCTTGCTGAGGAGGAGTGCACTGCAAGGCCAGCCCCTCGCTGTCTCCAGAGGCCGGAGCAGCAGCAGCAGCAGCAGCAGCAGCCAGCTCCCGTGCTCACAGCCCAGCGCTGCACTAGGGGACCGGCATCCTGCAGGGCCTGCAGCCCACGAGGCACACCAGGGTTATCCCCACTCCAGGGCTTCCCAGAGGACACCAGCCAGGACACTGGCACGACTCACCCACAGAGGAGCGGAGCTCAAAGAGCTGCAGAGACAGACATGACCACGGTGAAGGCAAGGGTGGGCTCGTGGCAAAGCCCACCATGGGCAACACAGCCCCAGACCTGGGAAAGTACCGGCGCTGCTGCCACATGAGCGTGACCACAGTGAGGGGCCAGTGCACCCCAGCGAGGAGCTGGCCCCGCACCAGTGCTCCCCAGGGCCCCTCCTGCCATGCAAAGGTCAAAGCTCTGCTGCAGGGATGTTTTTGGGGGGGATGGAATAACAAATTCACCAAAAAAAAAAAAAAAAACCAAAAAAAAAAAAAAAAAAAAAAAAAACAAAAAAAAACCCAAAAAAAA
>VZRH01005852.1:171339-219508 GCA_013397555.1 Urocynchramus pylzowi | reverse complement strand
GTGCCCCGCTGGGGTCACTCTGTGTCCTTTTGTGGTCCCTGCGTGCCCCGCTGGGGTCCCTGTGTGCCCCGCTGGGGTCACTCTGTGTCCTTTTGTGGTCCCTGCGTGCCCCGCTGGGGTCCCTGTGTGCCCCGCTGGGGTCACTCTGTGTCCTTTTGTGGTCCCTGCGTGCCCCTCTGCGGTCCCTGTGTGCCCCTCTGGGGTCCCTGTGTGCCCTGCTGGGGTCAGGGCAGTGTGTGTTCTGGGGGCTGGGGACCCTGTGTTCTCCATGGGATCGGGGGCACTCTGTGTTCCTGTGGGTTTAGAGGCAGTGTGGGCCCTTATGGAGGGGGGCAGCGCGTGTTCCCATGGGATGGGGGCACCGTGTGCTGCTGTGGGGTGGGGGGCAGTGTGTGTCCCTGCAAGACATGGGGAACTGTGTGTTCCATGCGATGGAGGGCACTGTATGGCTGCGTGTTTATGGTGAGGCTCGGTACCTTGACAGCGGGTCTTTCAACACATTAATTTTTTTCAAAGTGAAAAATGAATTAAATGGGGTTTTGACCACCTGGTTCAGCATCACAAAGGGACGTCCCACCCAGTGTTCTCCATACAGCAAACCAGCTCTGGGTGAGGTTGCAAAGTGCACATATATATGTATCCACAGCAATAACATCAAAGGAAAACATGGGAGGGGGAACCCAGAACTGTAATTTATTCCTTGGTAATATGGGGACATGTGGCACAGGTTATTTATATTTGAAGGCTGCCCAGAGCGTAAAATGAGCCGTCTTTTAAAAATAAACCTGAGGAAAAACACATCCCGGCTCCTGGTGCATCTGCAGGTGAGGCTGGGCAAGCTGCCGGCAGGTGCTGGAGGCGGCGCCGTGAGCCGGGCTGGGCGGGCGGGCGCCTCCCGTGAGCCCTGAGCCCATCGGCACCGCCCGCTCGCGGGCAGGCACCGGGCCGGGCCGGGCCGGGCGGACACCGAGCACACGGCCGCTCTCCTGCTGCGGCTCTCCAGCCAGACAGGGCGTGTGAGGCCGCTGAGCAGCCAAGGCTGCCACCAGCACCGTGGTTCTCACCTGGGTCACTGTGCAGAGGGATCACAAATGCTTGCTTCCAGCAGGGGAGGAAATGCTCCAGCAGAGCTCCTTCATTGTTCCTAGCACTTCCATCACCTCTGGATCCATACTTGGAGGGTTTCTGGAAGCTTGGAATCTGCAGGAATTTCCCCATGGAAAGGGTGGTCTGGCCTTGGCAGGAGCTACCCAGGGAGGTTTGGAGTGCCCATCTCTGGAGGTGTCTTCCAGCAGGGAAGAAAATGCTTGCTGACAACAGGGGAGTTAATATGCACCGTGTCGTTTGCATTAAACTGATCTCTGATTTCCCAGCAGTGAAAGCACAGCCCAGGCAGCTGTGGCCAAATCACAGAATCTAGAGCTGTCCTGGGACCAGCCTTTGTCTATGCACCTGTGCAGAGCAATGTGAGGTGAGAGAGCAGCCTGACCAGAGCCCCATCCTCTGACCCTTGGACAGGCAGGAAATTAAAGCCACTTTTCCAAATTCAGAGCCACCCATAGCCCACAGCAGGTAGTTCAGGCTCTGGGCAGAGCCAGAGCCTGTGGCTGGGCAACAGCAGAGATATGCAGCCCCCAGACATGGCACATTAGGCTGCAGGGAACTGAGACCAGTGACAATGAGCACACGGCTGGAGGTCACAACAGAGTCCCACCACCAAGGGTCTCTGGGTGACAACCTGACTGCCCAGCACTTGCTGCAGTGCTGGAGTGCAGATACCAGTGGCAGCTCAGCCCTGATCTCTGAGAGCCTCAGCCTTCCTCCCACAGCAGCCAGGGACACAAAGCCACAAAGCCCAGATGGTGGCACTGCGCAGTGGTGGCCAGCGCCACGGTGTGCCTGTCCCTCTAGCTCCCAGCCCAGGGCCAGCCTCGCCACAGAACGAGCAGGGCCAGGGAGCAGCTGCAGGGGTGGCACAGCAGAGATCAGTCTCAGTGTCCCCTCTGCACCCTGGGAACCAGCTCGTGGGGCTGGAGCAGCTGCAGGGGTGGCACAGCAGAGATCAGTCTCAGTGTCCCCTCTGCACCCTGGGAACCAGCTCGTGGGGCTGGAGCAGCTGCAGGAGTGGCACAGTGGAGATCAGCCCCTGAGCCTCCTGTGCCCTGCAGGATCTGGCTGCTGCTGGCGCTCCAGACTGAGGGGCCATGGTGGATGTGCACAGCTGTGGCTCCAGCTGCTGAACAGGCCCAATGCCAAGGCCCAGAGGGGCTGGGACCCCCCAGACCACAGCTCAGAGACACAGTATAGTTCAGTCCCTCGGACTGTTTTCCTCACGGATCACTGCAGATGATGCCAGCCTCCCCCGAGGCCCGCTGGCTGCCGGATTAGCTGGGATCCTGCATTAATCGGCAGAGGTGGCAGAGGTGACCTTGGGCCAATGTTTACAATTACTGTGGTGTCCTGTCTGTGCATGTACTCAAAACACAGAAGGGGTAGGGTTTAAATGGCACTTTAATGAGCTGCAGGGCAGCAGGAGGGTAGAGCTCCTCACTCTGATGTGCTGAGTAGTCCAGGGTGGGGAGATCGTCCTCATCTGCCCACAAAGGCGTGTCGGTGTCAGAGTGGCAAGTGCTCAGCAGCCCTTCCAGGACCTGTGTGTTTTGAATAGGGACCATCTCAGTTTCTGCATCACACGGCTGTGAGCGTGTTGCTTGGAGTCAGGGAATTGCAATTTTCCTGCCCAAGGCTGGTCTGCACTCACATCCACATTGCACAGTCAGGAATGGAAGCGCTCGAGTTGTGCCGTGTGCCTGGGATGCCGACTGAATAAATAACACGAGGTTATGAAGCAGGATTCCCCCTCGAAAATTTGTTCTTCCAGTGGAAAGCACAGAGGAAAAAATCGTTTTAAGTTCTACATCCCTCTTCCCACTCCTTCTGAAGAGCAGGTAGGCAGTGTGGAGATGAGCAGGGCTGGATGGATGAATTCCCCCAGAAGAATTTCTTCTCGATTCTTTTCTACATTTTGATGATTTCGTTTCTCCAGTTCTCATTAGCACCTCCTTTATCCCCAGCTCTTCCCCAGAGGCATTCTGCTCTCGCTCCCTCCTGCTGCGGAGGGAGCGGCAGAGCAGGGATGGAAGTGGATGCTGTGCACCACCTCATGTTGAGGCCTGGAATTTCAGAGCCTGATACCGGCTCCAGCTCTCTCCCATGGCGAGGGAGCTGGAGTACTCATCTGCCCCGGAATTTACTCTGCTGGGTGAGAACGATGCCTCATCCTCACACAAGGGCTCACTGGCAGTGTTGAGACCTTTGTTAAGGCCCCGTGGTCTGACAGACCTGCCGAAGCTCCAGCAGCCACAAGAGCTGTTCCGCAGGCTCTGAGGGCTGATTTCTGAAGAGATTGGGATTTTCCAAGTCCATCCCTTTTCTGCATTCAAACCACCCCTGGGTGCTCCCCCAGTGCAGCCCAGCCCAGCCCTTTCAGGAGGGTCACAGGATTTTTGTGTCACCCTGTTTGTGAGCAATCCCCTGCTCTGCCTGCCCTCCCCAGGACCCTCAAGAGGGAAAGGAGGCAGGCTTTGATAGGTGAGAACTATCCAGCCAGGTTTCCAGCCATCTCCTGCACACCTCTGCACCGCCAATGCCATTTGCACTCTCTCAGGCTGGAGCTCAGCAGCAGATTTGCTCACAAAGCCCTGTTGTGCCAAGGAAAAGGCTCCTGAGTCCCTCAGGCCAGGCATGCAGAGGGATGACACGCTGCCTGGACTTTTCCCTGGCATCCTTGGGCCGTGGGTCCCGGCTGTCACGTATCGGTGTTGGGGAAGCACGCGCCATGCTTGCGGAGCTCAGGGGTCAGCGTTACACACCTGTAACTCTGCATTCTGCACAACACCCCGTGCACAAAGCCAGCTGTGGTGGCCTGAGCCCACCCAGCCTTGCCCCCAAGCGCTGCAGCGGGCAGAGGTGGCAGAATGCCAAAGAAGCGTCTTTGCAAAGATGTCCTGGGCGGGTGCACAGGCACGCCTCGCTCTCGCCTGGGGATTGCAGCCACGAGCGACGCAGAAGGAAGGGACAGAGTGTTCCTGTGGGGCTCCACAGAGGGTCCTCATCGAGCTCTTACTGCAAAGGGGTCCAGGCTCCAAGAACTCAGGCAGAGAGAGCAGGGGTTTATATAGGGATAGCCAGAGGCAGGGCAGAACATCAGAAAGAAGGAGATGAGGGCAAGGAGCAGAACTGAGGGGAAGGGCCAATGGGATGCATGGAATCAACAGACAGCAACAATGCATCCTGCAGGAAGCTTGCTTCCCTCACCATGACCAAGAGGTGGTTTCTTAAGGGTTGTCCCTGCAGGGGAGTGGGGTAAGCTTTTTCCCAGCCAGTTTCCCAGCCTCCATACCCAAGGACACGATTAATCAATCAGTTAAGCAGGGAATAAAACAAGAAGGAAGTACAGAAGTTCCTCCCAAGGTCATGTACTGCAGAGCGCAGCACTGCACTCAGTGGGACGTGCACTGCGAGGAGCAGGGCAGCACTGCTGGAGTGCTCCCCATGAACTTGATTTCCATTGCTGGGCCTGCTCAGTGGAGCATCCAAGGGGAATACTGGCTATCAAAGCACAGAGATTTCTAATGTGTTTGTCTGAGAATTTCTCCTTCCTCTGATATACTTCCAAAGCTGCATTTGAGAACATCCCTTTGTACACACACATCCCTGTGATAGCACAAAAGGAAAAGGAGCTTACACCACACCTGCATCACCAGGTCCTAGCCAAGGATGGCTCAGGCTGCTGTCACGGGGCTCCCACAGTGGCCATGCTGGCTTGGGGAATGCTTCAGGTAACCCCTGTGCCGTGCAAAAGAGAAGCCAGCTCTCAGCAGCCAAACCAGCCTTCCTCCACCCCAGCCAGCTCCTGGCATCACCAGAGCTGCCCTGACTCACCACGCTGCAAGGAGCATTCCCCTTCCCCAGCTCATGGCTCACACACACTCGGGGCAGCCCTTCCACGTTCACCTGAACCTCCCACTTTCTTTGAGCCTCACACACTGACAGCTAACAGGTATTCCACTACCATAGCTTTTTCACCCCAGCATTAGGTTGTCTTAGCAATTAAACACAGCAAATATGCACTTACTAAGACTTAGGTCAGGCTCATAACCAGAAAAAAAGCAATATGCTCACTTCAGAGCACTCAAAATTTCCTCAACAGGCATCATCTGCACTCAAAGGATATCAAAGACTTTCCAAAAAGGAAAGATGTGTTCTCCCAGCTTATATATTCCCCTAGCCCCTTGCCTGCAGCACCCAACAAGTGATTCCTCCTCCCTGTTCACACTTCATCAGCTGGAAGTGCAGAGAAAAAATGAATGCTGGGCTTGAGGGTATTTAAGGAGAGACAAATGACAGCAGATCCTCCCTTGGGGTTCACAGTAGCACCTCTGGGTAGGAGCTCGTGCTGGGCAGGGAACTAGGAAGACAGGACTGAGGTTTGCCAGAGCAGGAGCCCTGTTTTGGCTGAGCAGGTGCCCATCCCTATGTGTGGGGCACATGAGGCTGTCCTGAGCCCGCTGCCCACCCTCAGTAAATAGCTCATGTTCCTAAACAGCACTGCCTTTGCTGCTGAGGCAGAGGAGGGAGCAAAAGGCACATGGGGGGCGTTTAGTGCATTGTTTGCTGTGACCCAGAGGCTGTGTGGTCTCGGACACCACCGTGGGCTGGCTGCCCTCCGTCTCTCCCCGGAGTGGCACAGGCAGAGCGGCTGCCAGGCCCAGGCGTGGGGATGGCCAGACTGCAGAGGGTGAGCCCAGATGTTTATCTGGGCGGGGGGATGGTGAAGCCCAGATGTTTATCTGGGCAACAGGAGCAGGCAGGCCTCCTGGGAGGCAGCTAACCTTAGGAATGGCTGAGAACCCAAGGAGAGAGCTGGACACAGCCCTGGGTTGGGAGTTGGTTCCTCTCCAGCAGGGAGGGAGGCCAAGAGCTTTTAGGCAGCCTGGAGAGTGTGGAGCTTGCCTCACTGTGTCCCACTGTGGCAAGCCAGTCCAATGAGACCAGGGCAGGCCATGCAGAATGGAACAAAACGCAAATCAGAGCAAGAGAAGCTCATCTCAAGAATAATGTGATGTGCTGCTGTTCAATGAGAGGAGCTGGGAGAGCATCTGGTGCTGAAAGCTCAGCAGGTGAGGCTGCATGAGGTGACAAGGACACTGTTGGATGTGGCTGAGCCTGGCGGGAGAAGACCCTGCCCATGGATATGGTTGCCACCCCATTACAGGTTGTCAGCCTTCAGGCCCACAGGTGAGGTTCAAGTGAAGCCTCCCTAAGCTCCAGCCCCTTCTCCTCCACACCCCTCCCCCAGCCAGCCCTGACTCCCCTTTGGGTGTCAGGAGAGGAATTCCCTGTGGAGCAGGCACCTGGCCTAGCAGGTCCAACAGGGTGCACTACCTGCTGCCCTGCTCCTCCCTTGGCAGGAGCAGAGCTGTGTGTGCTGGCTCCAAAGTAAAGTGATGTTCAGGCTTGATGGGGAATTGAAGTCTGGAGGAGGAAGAGGAGAAGGTGGAGGATGGAACCATCAACAGGTGTACACATGCACTGACTGTCTTGCCCCCTCCATTGCTGCTGGGGCTGGTGAAGGGAAGGGACATCCCATATGGGAGCTAAAACAATGCAGAGAAGCTGAAAAGCTGTGGTGAGGCTTCAAAATTTCAGCTACTTCCCATAGCAGAGGCCATGGTGGCACCAGCCCAGCCCATGAAATCTTGTGTGGGGAGCTGATGCTGAGTGGGAAAAGCTTCTTTCACTAACACAGCTCTGGCACAAGAGCTGAGCCAGGAGACTCACCCAGCAGTTCAGAGGGGAAACACAATTCACTCAGCTCATTAGGAGGGTGATTAGTTACTCAAACCATTTACTGAGGATCGTGGTGGGATCTCCACCTCCTGCTCTGAACATCCTCCAGCCTGTGCTTCATTCCCAGGGAGGAGGGACCCAGAGCTGAGCTGCTCAGTGTGGTGAGCTGCCTGGTCACCCTGGCTGCCCCCACTCTCTGGGGATGGTCTGTTCAGCTCATATGGCAAAACAAAAATATTGTTCATTTGGATGGAGATAAAAGGTAAAAACTTCACATCTAAGGGCTCAGAAGTGTTGTTATGGAGGTGGTTTATCTCCTTGTTTTCCAGAGAGGCTCCTGCTTGACCAAACCACTGTGCAGCTATCCGAGGATCTCAGTCTTCAGCTGGCACCAAATTCCTGCAGAGCAGGGAACTCACGCTTATTTTTTTATTTTTAAAGCTCCAGCAGGATTGCCATCCCTCACCATCTACTTAAAGTAAGGCAAGTTTCTCACCTTCCCAGCAACTCACAGATGCAGAGAGAAGGTCAGTATAAGGTTTTACGGAGATCTGATGCTTGTTTGATGGAAGTAGACTTCCCAACACTGTCCCTTCATGCTGGTCGCATCCCGGGGTTTGTGGAGCTGCTTTGCTGCTGCTGGAAAAGTTGGTCTCACTCTCGCACAGCTCATTATTGTAATTGCAGCTCTCATGAGAAATGTGCTCCTTCACAGGCACATCCATCCTAATGGCTTCTTCCTCACTGCCAAGGATAAATCATCACAAATCAGGGCCACGAGGACTTTTGGAGAGTACTTCTGCTTCAGGTGTTTCACTCTGTCAGTGAAGAAGCCCTCTGAGACACCCATCAGCCAGCTGAAAGTTGTGTTTGGGGAACACATTGCTGGCTCGACAGAGTGAGGAAAAAACCACTTTCAATTCATTTTCACAGGGAGCAGAACGTTCAGAACCACACTGCCTGGCACCCCCGCCAGCAGGCAGCCCCAGGGAGCGCCTGGGCCAGTCCTCACAGCTGCTGCAGTGCACTGCGTGGGATTTTGCAGCTTTATAGCCACTCACAAAGGTTTACAGGTCTGAAAAAAGTATTTCCACCAGCTCAGGAGGGCAGGAGAGCTGGCTCAGTGCACGCGATGCTGCTCTCCTGGGGGGATGTTGCTACTGGAAGAGGTTGGTGCTCAGTGGGCAGAGCTCAGTCATTCTGCAGGGGACGGAGGCAGGGGAGCTGTTGGGAACCCCAGGGAGCTGCTGTGTGGGCTGCAGGGGGCAGGGGAGCTCCAGGGCTGCCCAAAGCCTTTGCAGAGCATCGCCACAGAAGCCACATGCTCCCAGGGCTTGCCTGTCCTGACGGGAGCAGCAGCACAGCCCAGAAGAGTCCTGAGGGACTGGGTGTGTGCTGAGCCCGGGCACAAACCATGGATGGGAGACTGGGGTGATGGAGCTGAGCTGACGTGTGCTTCAGCCTCATCCTCAGCCTTCATCCTCATCCTCAGCCTTCATCCCCATCCCCAGGTGCAGAGAGAGATGTGGGGCAGGGGGAGCAGAGCCCGGGGTCACCTCAGTGGGACTTTGGCAGAACAGGGAACCCAAGCCTGTGCTGAGCACAGCAGGGATGAGCACAGGGGGTGTTTGCAGGGGAAGGTCAGGCCGAAGGTGGCCTCACCCCCTCCATGTCACCGGTGGGATTTGCCCCAGCAGGACTCCCCCAGAGGTGCTGGGGGAGCACTTGGGCAGAGCAGTGCTGCACAGCCCTGCCTGCGCCACAGGCAGCCCTGGAGGGGCTCCCACCCGGTGCTGCCATTATCTCTGGCTGGGATTGGGTGGTGCCAAGCCCTTTCGGGGTGAGAGGCAGCTCTCCTGGCTTTGTGTCACAGCAGGAGCCATGCTGGAACCAGGCAGGATGAGGGCACTGCAGGGCAGCCCCCTGCCAGCCCCTTGTCACCGTCGTGACACAAAATAATCAAACTCACGCACAGGGCTCCAGCATCCGAACAGGAACAGGAAAAGAGAGCTTTACTTTTCAGACCTCAACATTTATAGAATTCTAAAAGTGACAGTGGATTGGAGGATGGCATTGCCACCTTTCCAACCACACTGGTCAAACTAACAGTCCATCAAAATTCTCCTCCTACAGAGAAGAATGCAAAACAATTATTATTTACATGAAAGTGCGTGAGAAACTCCATTACAAGAATGTAAAGGTCAGAAGGCTTAGAGAAACTCAAAAGAACAGGGTGACAGCCCCTCACCGCTGGCCCTGGGCCGTGGTGCCCCCCTGCCCCTCTGGCTGGAGGGGACCCCAGGCGGATGCACTGCATGGCCACCAGAGCCACCCGAGGCCAGCCCAGCTGCCGCTGTCCCTGCGCAGGCTCTGATCCCCCTGCACGCAGAAGCTCGGGGTGTCTGCCCTGCTCCTTGGGAACCAGGAACTGGAGCTTTCCAGAGACCTCAAGGGGCTCAGAACTCTCCCCAGCAAGGCGGGACCTCAGCGATCGCCCCGCGCTCCTGCCAGGAGGGACCGCCCTTCTCACTGACTCATTCCCCCAGGCACAGATGGATTTGAGGCCTTCCAAACTTAGCAAGAGTCGTGGAGGGTTTCCCAAAAATCGTTCATCAAAACTTCGGCAGATAATTATGAGTTTGTTGCTCGTTTATTAGCACCAGGCTGTAATTACTTGGTATCCGGATGATTTGCTGCACAGATCATGTGGTGCTGAGTAGGCCAGAAGAGTACAAGGCTCAGATTAGGATTTTTAAGTGTGTTTTCCCAGGAAAATCCGCAGTGCACCCCTAAATGCTGCTGTGCTGTCAACAGCACATCTGTGGGAAGGCGGAGGCACGCATGGGGACTTTGGGATAGCTGTGGATCAGCCTTTATAGATAATTTTGCTCTATTGTGTCCAGTGGGTGGGTGCAGGGACATTGCTTTGTGTTTTCCAGGTGTGTGACACATGCATCCCTGTGACAGTTTGCCTGTCCCCAGCCAGGGGACAGGCAAATGCCTGAAAATGCTTTTCAAGGCATTTTGCTGTTCAGTGGCCGGATGCAGCACCTAAGTGGCCGTGCAACAGCACTTGGCCAAAGCCCTGCCCCTGTGACCCTGTGGTGACTCTGTCTTCAGCCATGGTTCTGCTCCCCATTCCAGGGACCAGCCCTGCTGCCAGAGCTCCCAGCCCTGGGGCTGTGGTTGTGCTGTTGGGGTGTGCAGATGGCGCTCCCTGTTTTTAGAGAAGGATGCCATGGTGCTGGAACTACCCAGGAACACAGGGAGCAGATCCTTTTGGCAACAGCTGCCCTTCCTGGCTCTGTTTGGACACTATGGCTGCCATAAAGAGCCTGTCTTGTTGCCCACCCCCCCACAGCAGAGGCAGAGCAGGAGCTGCCTCTCCAGCTCAGTGGGGAACAGAGCCCCCTGGAGCTGTCAGGGCTTTCAGGAGCTCTCATATGGCAGGTGAAGCTCAGCTGGTGCTGCCCCTTTGTGTCAGGGCCGGTACCAATGGAGGCAGAGCCCAGGCTGCCCTGGGCAGGACATTCCCTGTGAGATCTATAAAAGATCCCCCTTATTGTGGGGATGGGCAATGCCATCTGCTCAGTGTGCTTGGAATCCCCCTGCGTGGCTTTGGCTGGGCTTGGCAGCACAATCTGTCCAGCACTGGAGCAGGAGAGGGGCTTCCTCATGTGCAGTGAACCACCTGCAGAGGCCAGGGAGTTCTGGGCTGCCTTTGAAGCATGGTTCATCTCTTTTTTCAGCACCCTGTGGGGGACTTGGACATCCCACATACCCCCGACCAAAGGTGCTTTGAGGGGAACCAAGGTGGGATCACTGCCTGCCTTGGTGTGGAGCAAGTCAGGATAAGCTCTAGCACCTCCCAGCCCTGAAACTGGCGTCAGCCTGCTGCCCACAGGAGTTTTGCTCCTGGAAACCACCCTCATGGCTGGCCACAGCCGCCCCAGCACCTCAGATCCCCAGCACAGCCTGGTCCCTCTGTGGTGAGTCCTGTCCCTCCCCTCCCTTCCCAGCTCCGTGTGTTTGGGGCATGTGGGGCTCAGAGGGTCTCCAGCAACCCTACACCATGAACAGCAGTGGGTACTCTGTGCCTCAGTGGGCTGAGCAGTGTCAGTGTGGCCTCCTGGAGGGCACATTAACCTCTGGGAATGATGCCAAGCATGGAGAGTGAACCACACATCCCAGAGCAGGAGTTAACTCCAATGTCTGTGGCTCCATTAATCACCACTGCCTCTTCCCATGCTAGTTCTGTGCAGACTTTGGGCCTGGCAGGCTGTGGGCATCTCCTGCCAGTACCACCAGCCACCTCATATGAGGTCCTGGCCTCATGAGGGAATGAGGCAGGCCCGCCGGGGCAAAAAAAAACTTCAACTCTTTATTTTTTGGACACATCTTCCATTTGTTATTGCTATACCCATTTCCCAGTGGCTGCTGCCTTGGAGAGGGAAACATTCTGATGCTGTTCCAGGCATTTTTCACAGGGTTGGGGTATTTTGCTTTCAGGTTTCCATTCATATTTCTGATTTTAGATAAGAACTAACAAGGTGCTTGTCTGGGCCTGGCTGGCAGCGCCCAAGATGAGCAACCACAGGCTTTTACACCTTACTCCCAGTGCAAAAACGCACTGTCCCAGAGCAGGGTGCTGGGAGCAATGTGACCTCCCTCCCAGAGGCTGACACAAGGTCAATGACAACACCCAGGTGATCAAGTGATGGGCCACTTGCTTGCTAATGAGCTTGCTTGTGGTGCAGTGGGTGCTCTGGGACACACTCACCTGCTCAGTGTGCCAGACTTTGCTCTGCTGGTACACTGTCCTAGGGTGGTGTTATGCTGCTTGTATCCCCAGTCATCTGTTCTGTGTGTGCTGGATGTTGTGCTCTGTGCCCTCAGACCTGGCCCTGAGCAGTGAGGTTTTGTTTTGTGATCAGCTTGCTCCCTCCCCTACAGTTGGCAGGACACAGACAGTGCAGTGTATTAGTGCTGCTTTGGCTCTTTGCTTTGCTTTTCGCTTTGGCTCTTGCTTTGGCTCTTGCTTTCTAGTTAGTTTAGCTAAACAGTCCAGATTTCCTCTGGACTGTCCCCCTTTCCCTTTCCTTAGAACCATCTGAACCTGCTCCAGGCTGGGACCCAAGGAAACACCAAGAACACCTTGCAGCCTGCCGGGGGTTCCACCTTTCCCAGCACCAGAGGGACTGAAACAGCAACCACCCACCGGAGAGACTCTCGGAGTGTGTGATCTTTTCAGAGCAGTGAACGCATTTTGTCCTCTGGTATTGTTCATTCTGTGTGCTGGGGAGTGCTGTGCCTGATAATAAACAGGTTCTTTCCATCTCTCTCTGAGGAAATCCTTCCTGAACCAGTTGGGGGGGAGGGGCTGTGTGGGTTTGCTTTCTGAAGGGGCCCCTTTGGAGGTTTTCCCACAAATTTGCCCTAAACCAGGACATACACACAGGTCTGTGCTGTATCCATAGCCCATGGGTGCAGCAGGGGACTGTTCAGTCTCTCCCGTACCCACGGTATGAAAAGGCTCTAAGCTGATCTCTGCAAATGTTCAACACCTTTTGATCCACGCACCCCTCCAAGGAAATGCAGGAGGGGCATAAAACGAGCCCCCTGGAAATTTGGAGAGCTGTTGGTGCACATCACTCATCCCCACAGTCCATGGCAAGGGGAAGGCAGGAGCAGGGCACGGTTTATGCCTTTGTGCCAGCTCAGGTGGGCTGGCATGGCACAGACCCACCTGTGCCTCCTGGCCCGATGGCCACTGCTGGCTGCATTCCGTGGAGCACAGATCTCAGCTGGACTGGCTCCATCACTAACCACAGGCGTGCAAGCCAGAGTTAACACCATCAGAAAGAGAAAACCTCCACCTGTCCCAGGGCACACCTGGGGAAAAGATGGGTCAGAGACAGGGGTCTGCATGATCCCCGAGCCCGGGTCCAGCTGGGTCCCAGCCATGTCCTGCTGTGTCTGTCGGCTCTTGAGTGCCAAAATACCGAGGTGTCTGGGCTAACAACTCAGGCAGAGACAGGAAGTGGTCAAGAAGTGAAGCAGGAGGATTTCCAGATCGACTGGGCACCTCGGGGAATCTTCCATTAGCGGCTTTCAAAGAGCTGTGTCGATGGTTCTTTCCCTGTCTCTTTATTTTTCTCTCCTTTCTTTGGAAAGAACTGAAACGTCCTGGGATTAAAATCCCTGCAAAGATCCCTTTCCACTCTGCAGCTTTAAAGCTGATCTGTCTGTACAAAGTCCTCCCTCCATCACACATGGAGCCTAACCCAAATTTTTGTAGAATCATATTTATGGCTCCTAATTAGGGGTAGAGCCACTGCAGAGAAGAAGAAAAAGCAGGCTCAGGTAAGGGGAAGTAGGCATCCTGGAGATGTGCACAGCTGGTGAATACACCAGACATGGATGGCCAGCATGAAACAGAAATCCTTTGTGCTGTGAGCAGCCCATCCCTTCCAGACCTGGAACATAAGCCTTCAGGAATTATCATCACTGTTCCGGTGCTGCAAACTCCAGGATTTGGGGTTTGAGGAGTTAATTTGAGGCATTTTTTTGTCTGCAGCTCTATCACCACAGGGGTGTCGGGGATGGACAAAGGTGATACAGAGACTCCATCATCAGAAGGCATGAAAGACACTTTATTGTTAGAAATCTACAGTTATTATAGAAACAATGGTGGACCTAAGACCTGATTGGCCTTTAGGAATCTTCTCTCACACTGTTGGTGAACTATGAATAGCCCACTCTGGAGAACCACACCTATAAACAATGCTTTTTAGGTCTGAGAAAGAGCGATAATAATTGTTTGAATTCCTTTCCTCTAAGTTTCCCACAGCTTCTACACAGCTTCCCAGGATTTTCCTGGGACAGCTATGTCTCTCTCTCAGGGATATGTAATTACTACACGGCTCCAGTGCAGTCTCCATCCCCAGCACTAATCCAGGGCTGTCAGGTGTCTGGCACAGGAGATGCCAAGTGCTTTCCATGTTTCCTGCCCAAACTGGACTTCAAGGGAATAAAAAGATGCAATGCTGAGGGCGGGTGGAGTAGCAGTGCTGGCGCCGCACAGCCCCAGCACAGAGCAGTGCACCAGCTGGATTCAGCCTGTGCTGATGCCATTTTATCCCAGTGCATCCCTAGATCCGGGCTGTGTATCTGTGGACAGCAAGTAAGTTGGTTTTTTAATAATAAATGTGAAATTCTGGCTCTTGCTGCAGTGCTTTGTCAGGGACCGTGTTATTTCATGTATCTGGGTCAAGCTTATTCCTTCTTCAGCAGCATATTCCAGGGAGCTGAAAGTGCTGCCCTTCCCCAGCATCCAGCTGTGCTTCACTGCCATCTCCTTCCAGGGTGATTCACTGGGACAAAACTCTCCATGGAACAGTTCTTTCCCAAACAAGGACTCACAATGGGAATTTCTCCCAGCACATCTAAGCTCAAACCTTGAGCCAAAGGCAGAATCAATTCAGCAGGGACTGAGCACATCCATGAATCCCCTGGCATTCTGGGCTTCACTGGGATGCTGTCTCCCAACAGGAAGATGCTGCTGAGGAACCAAGAGGTCTTAATATTCCTCCAAGGTCTTTGCCAACTTGCACTTCATGTTCACAGCAAGGAAAGATCAACACTCCCATTTGGGGCACTGTGAGGTGGGGGATGCCCAGTGTGGAGCCCTGCTGGGCTCAGCCTGCGTGTGGGAGCAGTGGGAGGTTGGGATTCAATAACCCCCCCTCATCAACATGCTGCTCCTTTCACTGGCTCACGCAGCTTGTTCTGGGGGAGCTAAAAATAGGTCAGTGAGCAGCTTTTGATAGCACCAAAAAATTAAACAGAAATGCTGGGTTTTGTTTTCATTGAAAAGCACTTCTGAATGTCCTCGTGGCTGTGTCAAAAATGATAGACAGTGAATGGGCTTCAGCAGGAAGGTCTGACCCCCAAGGAAGCTGTGTGGGGCAGGAGGGGCAGGCTCAAGCCCTCTGTGGGGCAGCTGGGGCTGGTGGCCCGTGGCTGTCTTGGCCTGGCCAATTGGAATTCATGCCCATGAGCTGCTCACCCCAGTGTTCTGTGTAACGCTGGACTGCCGGGGATTCCTTAGCAAAATCTCTGCAAACAGCGTAAAAGCAGTGCCAGGACCTCACACAGTGCGAGATGGGTGCTCAGGAAGGAGGCAGAGGTGAGTGCTGTGCTGCTGACCTCCAGGACTGCCCAACATCCATCTGGCAGAGGCTGGGATTCAAAGCCATGCCACCAACACATGACTCAGGAATGGTGATGGTCATGTTGCACATTTTATTCTGTTTTCTTAAAAATTCCTCGCTCTGTGCACGCTGAGGCTGTAGCTGCCAGCTTTGATTGGACTCACCATGCAGCTGGCAAAAAGCCCCTCCCAGGTATCACAGAATCACAGAATGCTTTTTGTTGGAAGGGACCTTAAAGTCCATCCAGTTTCACCCCCTGCCATGGACAGGGACGCTTTCTACTATCCCAGGGTGATCCAAGCCCTGTACAGCCTGGCCTTGGACACTGCCAGGGATGGGATGCCAGCAGCTGCTCTGACAGGCAGATGTACCTCATGTCCCCAGCTTGCTTGCTAATCTCCGTCTGTGAAACATTTGTAAAAGCAGGTTTTCCCACTTCAGAGTTCATTTCCCACTTCAAAAGGCCACTCCAGCTTGCCATCTGGGGTGACGGCAGACGTGCATCACCTCAATCATTTGTCACACTTTTGGTCACACATCCCTGGTGTGACAAATCCCCAAGGAAAGCTCTTTGGGCAGGATGGAATCCTGCTGCTCTTCCCCTCGCTGCACCGGGGCCTTGGTCAGAAGTGGTAGCACAGGGACAGTGTCAGGCACTGACTGAGACCCCAGGATGGGACCAGGGGCCACCATCACAGCCAGCACTGCCCAGAGAGCTCCCTCCGCAGTGCTGAGGCAGCACAGTGCACTCTGAATAGTCGAGAATAATGAAGGAATTTCTGCAAATCAAAGCACTTTTTTCTGATAAGCTGCAGACAGGATTGCTGCCTGAATTCATCCAACAAATCACTGGTCCTGATGCACTTGCTCATCTCTGATACTCTTACTGAACCTGCTCAACGCTGGTTCAGAAAGATTTCCCTCTCTCAAACAGGGGTGCAAAGGTGCCACAGGTGCCTCCTGCTTGGAAGGTGGCTTTCCAGGGCACACTCAGTGCCCATCTCAGAGCTCACTGTGCCATGACTGTCATATTCCTCTGCTCCTCTGGATCCCAGCCCCTCTCTGCAGCTTGTTCTCACAGTAGTGATGCCCTTTCACAAGGCTCCAGCTCACGTGGATCCTCAGCTTGGTCTGACAGTGATCCCTCTTTACAGTCCTCAGCATTCCCACTGCTCCCATCCTATGCACCCAAGTCAGTTTAATTTAGAAAACAACTCTGGAAGTGGATTCCAGCACCAGGATGAGTTGCTGTGTTCCCCAGTGCCAATGAGCCCTCCAGGACGCCATGTCACATGGGTTATTGACATGGCAGAGATGCTCAATGCAGCTGCCACACAAGAGGGCAGATTTAAAAGTTGAAAAGCCTCAGGGACTTAGGGAAAGAGTGAAAAAAAGAGAACATTCATACAAAATAATTCTCTGACTTTCACATCATCCCCCTGGCCCCACGAGCCCCGGGCAGCTCTGTTCTGCACCATGAACTAATAGCTCAACCTTTTTCAGCCAAAGTTGAAACAGTCTGGAGCTAGAGAATTGTCAGAAGCATGTCTGAAGCAATGTGTGCCCAGCTCCTCATCTCGTCCACTGCTGCTGGTTATGAAACATCTTCAGTTACCTGCTCTGCCCTGCCAGGTGCTGCTCCCAGATGTGTGTGTGGGGCTGTGCAGGCAGTGCCTGCCCGGGGCTCCCCACTGGCACACAGCAGATTGCCCCCATGTTATCAGCCCTGACACCTGCCCACGGCCACAGTGACCTGGGACATGCCACCATTTGACTCAATTCTAAGGCACAGACCAAGCCAGGGGCCACACTGGCTCACATGTGGCCAGTGAGAGTTGTAGCTTCGGGGACCAGGCAAAACCAGGCTCCAAAAATCTCTGTGAGGCAGGTGGTCTCCAAAAGCTCCATTATCCACATGCCTCTGGGGACAGAGAGTCATGGAATGGTTTGGGTTGGAAGGGGCCCTACAGCTCATCTCATTCCACCCCTGCCATGGAAGGAACACCTTCCACTGTCCCAGGCTGCTCCAAGCCCTGTCCAGCCTGGCTTTGTACACTTCCAGGGATCCAGGGGCAGCCAGCTTCTCTGGGCAACCTGTGCCAGGGCCTCCCCACCCTCACAGGGAACAGTTTCTTCCATATATCCAACCTAAATTTTCCCTCTTTCCATTTTGATGCAGCACTCCCTTCCTCAGGGACGACAGAGGGACTGACTGTGCCAGTCTCGGGGGGAAGCCTCCTGCACCTGAGCATCCTGCTGTGTATGCACCAGGGGACTGGACACAGCCAGCCACAGGGAATGGCTGGGAGTGTTCCCTGTTCTTTTGAGTTTCTCTAAGCCTTCTGATGTTTACACTCTTGTAATGGAGTTTCTCATGCACTTTCATGTAAATAATGATTGTTTGCATTCTTCTCTGTAGGAGGAGAATTTTGATGGACTGTTAGTTTGACCAGTGTTGTTGGAGAGGTGGCAATGTCATTCTCCAATCCACTGTCACTTTTGGCATTCTATAAATGTTGAGGTCTGAAAAATAAAGTTCTCTTTTCCTGTTCCTGTTCGGATGCTGGAACACCGTGAGTGAGTTTGATTATTTCGTGTCATGACGGTGACACGGGAGCCTTCCAGAAGCATCACAGATGGTTGCTAGCCTGGGTTCCTCCAGTTATCCCAACTTCCCACAAGTAAAAACAAGAAGCTGACAAGACCTCAAGGACTGTATCCCATGACAGCAGCAGCTCAGCCAGGCACAGCTGCCTGAGCTCAGCCAAGCGTGCTCTGAGTCATTCCAGAGATCACCCTGTGGTCATCTCGGAGCCCTGGGAATAAAACCCTTGTGGGGTCTGGCTGCTGAGCCAACACCCCCAGACAGCATAAACAAACACACACTTGGGCAATCCTGTTTGCTGAACTTTGCCTTCACACCTGGGTCCCCGTGCTGGCAGGGCCGGGTTGTGTCCATCTGTCCTGCAGCTCTGCCCCACAGCACATAACCTAAAGGGATCAGAGAAAACCTGCTTCCAGAAAAAGCCCCCAAAAGCAGGATTGTGAAGGCAGACCCGGGGCCAGGGCAGTGTCTGCTGTTCAGCTCCCACAGGATGCTCCTCTCGGACATTCCTGAGGAGTCCCTAATGGTTTCAGACACACCCCCTGCAGCATTAACCTCTGGGGGTTTTTCACAGCTCATGAACCTCTCAGTGAAACAGGCAGAGGAGATAAAAACAGAAAGAGAAGTTTCCAGTTTTTAATTTTTTTCCCCAAAATTTTGCCCATTCATTCTGGGCATAGGGCCAGAAAGCAATAAAAATCTGTTCTGTTTAGAAATAGCTTAGAAGCATATAAATAACAGCAGTTTGGGGTGGCGAGAGCTGCAAATACGGCAAGTTGTAAGTTCTTGAGTTTATTAATATCTGAAGGGGATAACGAGAGCTTTATAATGTCTAATTGAATTAAACACTCCAATTTGGGGATGTAAAATTTGCCATCATGAGCCATAATTATATATCTTCCTGGCACTGTTGTTGTTTCTCTACAAGTAAAAAAAATATGAGGAAGTGGTGTTTTAATTGATGTAATAAACGAATTTGTGCCCATTGCTCAGTGATTTGTAGGTCTGGGGAGGGAGGCTGTGACTGTGGCTGCTTGGGCAGGGTGTGCAGGAAGAGAAGGGGTTCCCTGGCACCCCTGTTTCCTATCTCCTTTGGCCAGCAGGGAAACTGCCTTCAGGGCTCAGGCCTGACCACCCATGGTCGCCTATCTTGTACTAATTGAAGCAAGATCTAATTTTTAGCCAGGCCAGGGACAAAGGTCCTCGATAGTGGGTTGGGAATGCTTCAAGCCCTTGGAAGCCCTCACTGGAGCACGGGAAGGGAGGGCAGCCCCAGGAGAGGGTAAAACACATGAATATTTGTGAGGAGGACAGGGGAGCTAGTGCCACCAGGGCTGAGGGACTCAGCCATCTGCTCCCAAAGCAAGCTCCCACCACCACAACCAGGCCCACTGGGCTGGCATGGGAACCAGAGCAGTATCTCATGGCAGTGGGGAGCAGGACGGGCTGTGAGTCTGCTGGGCAGCCCGTGTGCGAGGCCAAATCTCTGCCAGTGCCGGTAGCACCAGAAGAGAGCAGACCCACTGCAATTAAAAACATTTTCTCCTCTGTCCAGGCTTTTTATTTCAATCCAAGTTCTTTGGAAATAAACACACATCAAAGGCAAAAACCAGGAGTGCTGGCCTTGGCTCTGCTGCTCGCCCACGCTGGGTTTGTTTCCCTCTACACTGGTCCCTGGCACAGCGAGGGGGAGGATGAGGAGCTGCTGTGTCAGACTGGCCATCCCAAACATCTGCACTGTGGGCCAGGGCCGGGCAGGGAACTCGGGAGCCACGCACAAAGAGCCCACTGGAAATGCTGCCAGTGTCTCCAGATTACATGTCCCTGCTTTAGGGGAGCACTCGGTGTCAGAGAACTGGGGTTAGAAGTCCAAACACCAGTCCTCTTT
Organism: Urocynchramus pylzowi; assembly: GCA_013397555.1. Lineage (NCBI taxonomy): Eukaryota > Metazoa > Chordata > Aves > Passeriformes > Fringillidae > Urocynchramus > Urocynchramus pylzowi. The sequence continues at coordinate 199,950 of VZRH01005852.1, read as the reverse complement.
ACTGGTGCTGCTGTGATCCTGGCAGGGGTCCCTCTCCACTAGGATACAGGAGAGCTGGCTCTTTGTTTCCCAAGGCACAGCTGCTTTGCAGCATAATGCTAGTCCCCAGGGTTAAAACCAAAAATATTTAATTCCAGTGTCTGGTTTCTGATTGTGTTTCTGCTGACTCCTTTTAGATCACCATCCTGGTAACACCTTCCTTTCCAAGGCAGAACCATTCTTCACACCTAACGCCCTCACTGAATTCTCTGAGAAAATACAAACATTGGGAACATGTCAGGAATTCCCCAGTGCCAGGGGCCCCAGCCTGGCTACACTGTCAGAGCAGGAGCAGAAGGAGGATGGGCAGCAGCTCTCGGTCAGGGCTGCTGGAGTTACCTTGAGTCTGGGAGACAAACCCAGCCACGCCCTACCCAGCTGAGCAGACACTTCCTTCAGGTAACAAATGTTATCTTTTGGCTGCTTGAGGTCCCTGGTTGTGCCATCCAGGGACCCAGCTCAGGGCAGGATGGGGTCTAGGAAAGAAGGGTCAGTATTTGCCACTTTGCCTCAAACCTTCCCCAGCCCTGGCTGAATCTTTGGAGCTGCAAAAGAAGATAGAAAATTAAACCACATATGGGTTATGTCAGACATAAAATATAATCAAATTTAAATTAGAGTCACTTACATGATGAGTGGGTAGCTGGTGACTGGCATCAACCACAGGCAATCAGGGGAAGGATACTGCTGGTAACAGATGGTGGGCACTTATATTTCCTCCTGTTTTCAGGCTGGATGTCTAAAAACTCAGACAGCAATACCCCGGGGTACAAATAATCATCCAGGGTACAAATCCCATTATATAAATCATAGAATCATGGATTCACAGACTGGTTTGGTTTGGGAGGGACCTTAAAGTTTATCCAGTTCCACCTCCCTGCAATGGGCTGGGACACTGTCTTCTAGACCAGGTTGCTCCAAGTCCTGTCGAATTTGGCCTTGGAGACTTCCAGGCATGGGGCATCCACAGCTTCAAATACCCCAGGGTACAAACCCAGGGTGCCAAAGCTTGCTGTCTGTGCCCCAAGGGCTGGCTCTGCCTCTGCCTGCAGCCCAGATTCAGAGCCTCCTGTCCCTTCCAGAATTCCCACTGCGTTTGTGTGCTGTCTGAAGGACACGCTGGGTGGCAGCTGGGCTGGAAAGCCCTGGGGTTATCACACTGGGCCCCAGCCCATGCCCCTGTTCCTCTTGGCATAGCTTGGCACAGACCTCCTGTGGCTCCCGGGACAGTTTGAGGAGTTTGTTCTTCTGCTGTCCCCAATCCTTTGTGACCCGCAGCAGGGGCAAAGCATTGTCAACCAGAGCAGGGACAAATCCAGCTGAGAAATAACCCAAAGAAAAAGAAAAGCAAGAAAGAAGGGTTATTTTTCAGCTGTCTGATTTCTCAGCTTGGTTCAATCTGTACTGGCTGGGTCCAAGGACAGGGAGGAGATGTGAGCAGGGCTTGTTCTGGACTGACCCTGTTCTCCCCCTTCCTGGACTGTTCACAGCCCAGAGCCTGGAGCTGGGAGCTGCCCATGGGCTGGAGCTGAGCCAAACTCCAGCACAGGTCATGAGCTAAGGGTCACCTCTATCCCTGTGCATAGGGAGAGGCAGCTGTGAAGGAACTCAGTTTCCTGGGCAGTTCATGGGCTACAGATGCCCAGTCCAGGTCATCTGTAACCTCCTCCCTCCACATCACCTGGCAGTCATTCCTGGGTGGGATCTGCAAGTAGATGTGCTGTGTGCTTCTGTGTGAGGAGAGACATTTTCGGCATGGACAGGTACTGAGTGGCCTCTCACAAGAGATGCTTGCTCCTTGCTCCTGAACAAAAGTGATGGGGAGTGCAGTGTTAGGGCAGCAATTTACCCACTGAGTCCCCAGCTGTGATGCTCACTGGGAGCAGAGGTTTGCTGAGCACTCATGGCACGAATTAACGCACAAGAGGCCAGTGTGGGGCTTCCTCTCCACTCTGTCCCATCCTCTTTTTCCTTCACCTGACATTGAAGTGGCTCATGGATCACTGGTGGGTGGTGCTGGGGCATGTTAGCAGCTGAGCCTGCTAGCAAGGGCTGTGCTGCACAACATCCCCACCCTTCCCACCAGCATCCCTAGCATTCCCACCCAGCAGTTTCCCAAACTTTTGATTTTCTCAGTGCTGATGGCTCTGATGACAGTGACTGGCTTTGAGAGAGCAGCAGGAGAGAGAGACCATTGGTGCTGCAGTGGCACAAAGAGCCCAGCCCAGCCCCAGGGCAGCTGTCTGCCCCCTGAGCTGGTCTGCTGCCCACGTCACTGCCCGGTACCAATGGCACCAGTGCCACCAGTGTCTGTCCCCCGGCCCGCCCGGGCTGCCTTCCCTGATGGCACAGTGGCCTGAGCCACCTGGCTCCAGTCTCTGAATAAAAGGTCTTAAAGACCTTTGTGAGAGAACATGACGCTCCTGGGGGCCAGAGATGCACTTTTCACGTGTCAGCCCTTTCCCAGACCCGGCAGAACCTTTCTCCCTGCACTAAGGTCATGTGGGCTGCTTGTTCCTTCCTCCCAGGCAAGTTTTCTGGGAGCAGGGAGCAGTTCTGCCCCACGTACAGCCCCTGTGTTCCAGAGGATGGGTTTCTAGGGAGTCTTGCTGTCCCTGAGCAAGGGTTTGTGCTCCTCCAGCCGAGGGGGCTTGTGCCCATGGAGCTGCAGTGAGGAGGCAGAGCCGGGAGGTGAGCCGGAGAGCGCGGGAGCAGGCGGTGGGAAAACGCCGCGGGCAGCGGCCTGGAAGCAGGGGTGCAGGTGGTCAGCTGAGCCCCAGCACATCAACCCTGCCACGTGCATCTGCGCTTTCACACGCTGAGGTGAGTCCTCCTGACAAGCCCACCCTCCTGTCACTGCCTTTTAAGGCTCTCCCAACCCTCAGCATCTTGCCATGCAGGACAGGCACAGGCGTCCTGGCTCCGGAGCAGAGGCAGGAGCAGCTGGATCCTCCTGCACAGAGTGGAGCTGCACCCACACCACTGGCCAGCCCTGCTCCCCTCTGGCTCCCCACCACACTGTACACCTGCCATGTTTCTATTGGTGTTTGAAACTCCAGCAGCCTGCAATCCCCCCTGAAAATTCCTCTTTCCTTCCAGCTCACTGGCACTTGGGCAGCACTGAGTCAAGGAGAGGGTCCCCTTGCAATATGTCCCCTCAGTGTGATCCCCTCTGGCTCATAAGCAACCTCTGCCAGCTGGGAAAGGTCTCATGGATTTGGTCTTTGGTACCCAGTGGCACTGGGCTGGTGGCACTGGGCTGGAAGCCTGGCTCTGGGCACATGGAAGGGAGCCCCTGGACTCCTGCACCCCACTGGGGGGGACAGGCTCCATGGTGAGCTCTCTGAGTGCCTCAGGGCCAGGGTTCTGTGCTGCAGGTGGGCTCTTTGCAGCACCAGTGCAGATAGCTCTGCACCCCCCACTCTCAAGGGATTGGTGATGAGCACGTGTCCTCCTCTTCCCTAATCTTCCAGAGGTGGAAGCATGTGTGTTCATCCTCTTAGCCACACTTGAGCACCAGAGGTGCTGCTGCAAGTTCACAAGATGCTGGAGGGTTCCATGGACACCCTCACTCCCAAGGCAGGGGTGTAGAGGAGAGCATGGCTCCAGACACAACCCCAGTGCCACTGTGCCATTAATCCATGTCACACTTTCCTGAGCACATCCCATCACTGGTGTGGCCCAAGGGCCCTGCTGTCCTGGGCACACAGGGAATCTGCTCTCCCATGGGTGCACTGCCCCTCACCGACCGCCTCCCACTGATGGGAACGTGCAGCAAACCAGGGCACCAGAGGATCTGGGCTAGAAAATAAGCTGCACTGATTTATTTATTAACCTAGATCTGCAAAAGCAGGAAGAGAAGTTGCAAAAGCCAGAGAAAATCCTACCCTTCCTCCCTGCTTCCCTGGGGGAAAGATCAAACACAGAAGCAAAGCCCAAGCCCTCGGTTCAGGCCAGAGGTTTCCCCCTGAGCATCGTCACTGACTCCACTCAGGCTCCAGCCTGTCCCTCCCTGAGCCCTGCTGCTGCAGCACTGCTGTGCAGCTGTATCCCCAAACAGACTGTGGAGGATTTGGCTTAAAGCTGACTGGCCAAAGCAGAAAGGCAAGTTCTGCTTCCAGTGTGTCCTGGCACTGGGTCCCTCCTTACAAGGTCACACAGGCACGTCCCTGGGGGAGGTGGCCCCACATCCTTCAGCAGTGGAGTTTTGCAGTGTTCCAGGCTTTTTGACGGTCAGGGCTCATGTAACTGCCCAGGGCTGATGGGTGCAGCTGCCAGCAGCTGTGGTCCTGCCCTTGCCCTATCCCTGGGCTTTCAAAGCCCTTTCTAAGCCCTTTGGGGCTCACCCTGGGAGCTGGTGCTGCCAACCCCGAGCCAGGCGCTCACTCCGTGGCAAACGCCTTTTCCTCTTTGTGTCCATCCCTCAGCTGCATCATTTTGCATCTAAATCTTGAAGGAGGAAATACAATCCCATAACTCTCAGAGCAACTCCTGTTATTTGAAGAACTGAAAGGATGTAATTTATGTCCTTCTCAAAGATTGTTGTTCTACAGAAATGGTGTGTATGTGACAGGACATCACGAGGAACAAGGACGCCAGAGAAGAAATCTGGGGGAATGGTGGGTTCAGAAATATTAAATGAGTTTTCAGAACAGAAGATTACTGCAATCTATGTAATGCAGGGAAACAAAACGTTTAAAAGAATCCAACAAACACGTTTCAGCACCAATACTGCCTACTACATCTTTGGAAAAGCAGCAGGGAAAAGGAGACCTAATCCAAGAGTCCCTTTGACAATGATCCCTCAGATGTGACAATGATCTGTCAGATGTGACAATGATCCCTCAGATGCCTTCCCCGGCGGGACTGGGAGGGACAGGGGCTGGAGGATGGCACGAGTGACCACGGTGGGGTCGGTGGGACCCTCTGCCATGGCAGCAGCCACCAGTGAGCCCTGAGTTCCACTGCAGCCCTCGCATCACTCGGTTGGGAGCGGATGCGGCTGCAGCTGAAGGCACGGAGCGAACACCTGCCCAGCAGGAGCCCTGTGAGGGAGGGCTAGTGCAGCACAGGAGCCCTGTGAGGGAGGGCTAGTGCAGCACAGCAGCCCTGTGAGGGAGGGCTAGTGCAGCACAGGAGCTCTGTGAGCACTAATGCAGCACAGGAGCCCTGTGAGGGAGGGCTAGTGCAGCACAGGAGCCCTGTGAGGGAGGGCTAGTGCAGCACAGGAGCTCTGTGAGGGAGGGCTAGTGCAGCACAGGAGCTCTGTGAGCACTAATGCAGCACAGGAGCCCTGTGAGCACTAATGCAGCACAGGAGCCCTGTGAGGGAGGGCTAGTGCAGCACAGGAGCCCTGTGAGCACTAGTGCAGCACAGGAGCCCTGTGAGCACTAGTGCAGCACAGCAGCCCTGTGAGCACTAGTGCAGCACAGGAGCCCTGTGAGCACTAGTGCAGCACAGGAGCCCAGTGAGCACTAGTGCAGCACAGCAGCCCTGTGAGCACTAGTGCAGCACAGCAGCCCTGTGAGCACTAGTGCAGCACACGTGTGCCCTCTTCTGTGCTCCGGAGGGAGCGTACAGCCAGCCCCAGGGAACATCACACACTCATGTAAAGCAAGTGCTTTTGATGTTCTAAGCTGATCCCCTTCGAACAGGGGCTGGAGAGGGAAAAGCAGCACAGTGTTGGAGTGTCGGCAGACAAGCCCCCCTCCCATCCTCTAGGAAGCCTTTTCCAGAGCCAGCTTCTCCCTGCACATCCCCATCTGCTGGAAACTGGGGAGACACTGGCTCTTCATCACCACATTCATACCAAAGCTTGGGCTGGGTGAAACATTTGTTTCTTCTTTGGGAGGAAACTAGAGTATATATTTCATGTATTTTGATGTGAAATGCTGTTTTAAACCAAAATAATCCTTCCAGAGAATTTGAGGCGGTATATTTTGTTCCTCTTGAGCTGTTCTCACGAAAGTTTAGGAGAAGTAGCACCACCCATGGCACAGACCTGGCTGGCACAGAGCCACCTCACTGGGATGCCCAAGTGCTGGGCAGTCGTAGAGGAGGCAGGGGACAGTGGACAGATGTGGTTCCACCATGGCCCTTCTGCCCCAGGAGTCACCAACAGCCACCAACAGTGTTCTTTATGAGAAAATTAAAGAGAGTAACAGCCTTGCCCCATATCACAATAGCTTTTCCAAATGCCAGGGGGAAAAAAACAAAAAAAGCTATTCCATGCTGTAATTACAAGTAATAAAAAGCTCTGTGCTGACAGATATATAGCACCCCAGTACCTGCCTCTGTCAGCCTGGCCCCAGCAACACTGATCACCATAACAATCCCACAGGAACTGGATAGAAGGCTTTCCCTGACATACCTTGCTCTGCATCTGTTCCACTGCAGCCCCATCTAACCTGCCCTTGGACACTTCCAGGGATGGGGCAGCCACAGCTGCTCTGGGCACATGCTGTGCCAGGTGCTCAGCATCCTCACAGGGAAGAATTCCTTCCTGTGAGAAGATTATTCTGATCTGGAAGCAATACCTTGAGCTGGGGTGTTGGGGTGCCTGGCTTGTAGAGTGTCTGCTGGCTGTTGGTGATCTGGGGCATCTCTGGAGCTCTTTGAGAGAGCCTGTCCTTGAGGAGTACTGGGAAATTTATTCTTGGACACAAGGAAAGTTCTCAATGTGTCCCTGCTTCTCCCTGCTGAAAGGAATAGGCCTGCTCTGCACAGTGCAGAGGTGTGTGTGCCAGCAGGTCTCACCAGCGCAGGCACCCACCCCCCCTGGTGTCACCACCACCCCTGGTGTCACACACCGCCCCAGGTGTCAGACAACACCCCTGGTGTTACACACTGCCCCTGGTGTCACACACTGCCCCTGGTGTCACCACCNACCCACCCTGGTGTCACACACCCCCCCTGGTGTCACACACCGCCCCTGGTGCCACCCACCCCCCCGTGGTGTCACACCACCCCGAGTGCCACACTGCCCGCCCCAGGCTGTCCCCTGCAGTCCCACAGCTCCTTCCATTGGTGTCCCTGTGTGCCAGAGTGCAGGGACAAGTGGGTTCCCTGGGAGCTGGTGCTGCTGGTGCCAGTTTTTCCTCCCACTCCAGCCCTCTTCTGCTCTCCTGCCTACACCCACCTCTCTGCTGGCGCCCATTGGCATCTGCATATCATGCATATTCATGGCAGATGTAGATAATTAAATATTCATGTAGGCAGCCATTGAACTTGCAATTAATCTGGAACTTGCCGTTCTTCTTCCATCTCCCCCGCCCCACCAGGAGCCGGCGGCGGCTCTGGCTGCCGGAGGACGCTGGGCTCCCAGCGGCTGAGGGCTGAAGAGAGGAACCAGCACATCTCACCCCTTCACTGACCCACTTTTCCCAATCCATTCTGTGGTGCAGGAAGGAAGATGAGAACCACCAGCTCCCCTTCTTGCTCCAGGGAGCCCATGGTGCCTGCTGGAAGCACAGAAACAGGGCAGCACAACTCCCAGTGCTGCAGGTGCAGGAACTTTGCCTCCCAGCACGGCAGGAATTGGGGTAAAGCTGTAGGTTTACCCCCCCCAAAAAAAAAAAAAAAAGCTGTAGCTGTAGCTGACTACAGCTGTAGTCCCTAGCTGTAGTCCACCTAGGGACTGGACCTACCACCAGTCCCTGGGGAGGTACAAGAGGGTGCAGGGAGAAGGTGAGGCCAAGGGTGAGGGCTCTCACCAACAGGAAGGACACTGCCAGGGTTTTACAGGTGCTGTAGTTCCTCACAAGCCCCAGCCCAGACTCTCAGCATCCCAGCAGCTGGCTCCTGCTCCAGGGTGCTGAGGGGATGGAGCCCCTGGAGCTCCTGCAAGAGCCCCCTCCTCACTCCTGGGGCTCCCAGCTTGCTGCCAGCTCAGAGCTGCTCCCGCAGCCTTTCCCCACATCTCCCACTGCTCCTGCAGACTCCCTCTGTTCACCACGTGCTTATGGTGTGTCAGGAGCTTCTGCTTCAAATCACAGCCTGACAGCCACCCTGGAAAAGAGCTTGAAACAGCCAGAGACTGACAGAAACAGAACAGAGATGGGATGGGGGGCTGAGGAAGGGGGGGAAGTGACCACAGGGCTGCAGAGGTCCTCAGAACACTTGGTCAGCCTGTTCTGCCAGCAGCCTGAGACCAGAGAGCCCAGCCTAACTGGTTCTGCAGCCACATCCCCCCTGCACCCCACACAGCATCCTACCTGGTCATGCACAGCATCATCCCCAGCCATGCACTGCATCACTGCTGGCCACACAGCATCATCCCTGGACCCACAGGGCCCCACAGCCCTCACAGTCCCCACCAGCATGCTAGGGTGTCATCATCCCCAGGGTCCCACACCTTCCTTTTCACCCCAGACCTACGTTAGAGCAACACAAGTGATCCCCTGGTGACTGTGACCCTTTGAACAGTTTCTGGGGCTGTTTTATTAGTATTAGCCAACAAAAAGTGTGGGTCATGTTGCCTGACTGCTCTGGCCTGGACACACTGATGTGCTGGCTGGGCTGGGTCTCCCAGACAGCAGGAAATTGTTAAAACCATCAGAAGTGTTTGTTAAAATTTTCTCTAGTAAATCCCTCTGTGTGTATTGGGGGCAAGAATTGAGCCCCTCAGGGCCATCACAGGTGACCTAGAGCATCCTGTGGATAAATGGTAGATGCCTTGAAAACACTGCCAAAACAATCCTGAGCATCTACTCACCTAAAAAACTTTTCCAGCAGCATTCACACCCTTCCCCAGGCATTTTGTACTGTCAGTGATATTTTCATCTACTGCTCTTCACTATACAAATGGGTTTTGAAAATCATCATCTTGAAAATCCCTTGTTTAAAGCAGGACAAAACATCTGGAAGTGATACAAATTGTCCGTGGACTGAAGATTGGAGGTAGTTCAGCTGAAAGGGAGTAGGGTGTTGAAAGGGCTTTTTGGGGAGCCAAAGCACAACTCAGAGCCCCCCAGCTCCCTGCTCTGATGGTGGCAGCTCTGCTGCCCCGGGGCACTGCCAGCTCTCTCTCCAGCTCCCCCGGCCACTGCCCGCTCCTGAGCTGGTTCTCACTCTTGGCAGTGCCCATCTGCCCTGTGGTTTTTCAATGTAAGAAAGTTGTTTTCTTCCTGTCACTCACTTCAAATCACCCAGGGAGCAGGTTTTATATCAGCACATATGCAGGAGACCTAGTTCTGTGGGAAGAGCAGCTCCAAACACAGCACACTCCCGGCAGCGCAGGGCAGTGCTCTCCTGCTGCTCTCCGTGTTTTAGCTCTAATTATCTCATCAGCGTTTGCTGCTGCTGGACAAAGACACTCACAGCAAACCCAGCCCCTGGAATGGCAGAACTGGTTTGCAGAGCCCCGGGTCAGCCGCGCTCTGCAGCAAGACCCGCTTGTCCCTCTGCCCAGTGGCACTTACTTGTCCCCGGCCGTGGTGTGTCACAGCACAAATCACTCACATATGTGTAGATATGGGTGTGGATGTGGGTGCCAACCCTTCCCTGATTCCCCTACTGGCTGGTGAATAAGACCCCAGTGTGAGCCTCAAGGTGCCCGGTCACAGCCAGGGCAGTGACAAGAGGGGGCTGCTCCCCACTTCCCTTCTGGAATGGGAATGGAGATGTACCCCAGGTCCCAAAGTGGGCTTGAGTGGTAGCTCCAGGCTTTGTCTGCAAACTCTGTCAGGACTGGAGTGGCTCAGGGGAAGTCTGAATGGCTGCAGAAGGAGGTCTGAGCAGCCAATTAACAGCATTTCGACAATGACAAGCCCCCATCCTTCCCTCCCAGTTGCTCTGGAGGCATCAGAAAACAACTGGGGTGGTGCTGAGATTTTGGGCTGTGAGGAAGAGATCCCAACCTGGTTTTTGCTGCAGGAGACACAGGTAGTGGGGGACACAGCATGTCCCCCAGTCCTCTCTGCAGGTCCTTCATGGAGCCCCAAGCCTTCTACAGAGCTGAGAGGGGTTTGGTCACTCCCCAGCCTCCAAGCAGCGATGGACAAAGGCACAGCAGTGCACAAGGATGCACCACCAGAATCCTGGTGAACCCTCCAGTCCTGAGGCAGTGACACCCCTACTTGGTACCCTCTGTAAACCAGATGAAGGCCTTGGGGCCACATCTACAAGCCAATCTGGGGATGTGCTCCACAACAGCTGTGCTACAGCCCCAGCTGTAAGCAGCTTCTTCTGGCATCCCAGAGGGTCTTGGTTTGAAAAGACAGGTATCTGCAGGAAGGCAGAAGCCTCCCTTGAAATAGAAAATGTAACCCCCCTCTCTCTGAACTATTATAATTTTGAAATTAAGGGGCTCTCAGGCAAAGATATGTGAGTAGGAATAACAGTATTTTATTAGGAAAAAACAATAAAAGAAAATATAAATATAAAAATGCAGTAATGCAAAACAACACCTACAAAGTCAGAACAGGCCCTGGCCTGGATGCTGTGGGTCAGGCTGGTGGCAGCAGGGCCATCCCAGGGTGGCTCAGCCCTCCTGCAGTGCCAGCTGTGGCTCTGCTGGAGCAGGGATCCTGGACAAGGGGGGAGTTTTCCTCTGAAGCTCCAGGGCTGCTGGAGATGGGCCTGGGCTCCCTCTGGGAATGCAGGGGAGCAGAAAGCTGCTCCTCTGGGAATGCAGGGGGCAAAGGCTGCTGGGGTGTTCCCAAGGGCAGATTGGATCCAGGTAGGAATGCTTGGCTCCTCCCCTGGGCAGAGCCTCTCCCATGGGATGATGGAATTTGATCAGCCATGCAGGGACACTCAGTGGCCATGGACAGCAGAGATCTCCTGGAGGGAGGATTGGCTGTGGGAGAGATAAAGAAAACTGTCCCACCTGGTTTTAATAGGTAGCCCAATGAACAGAAGATAACTGCCCCATGTCTAAAACAAATGGCAATAGAATACACACCCCCAGCCACATCTTGCATTTTCCAACCTAAGACACAGAGTCACAGCCCACCATGATGGTCCTTCCTTCCTGCTGGCATTGCTGAGTCCGTGCTGCATGACTGCAAGCATGCTGCTGTGGGCTGCTTGGCTGAGCTGCTGCAAAGACACGAATGCAAATAAATCCACCCAGAGCGTGGAGGCTGAGGAGCAGCAGCTTCAGGGCTGGGGGTTCTTCCTCCTCATTGTAGTAACATGAACATCTGGTTTCAGCTGCAGCACCCACTGCTCTGAGCTGCTCCACGTTCTCTCTTGCCTTGTGCAGATGCTGCTAACACAGGTCAGAGGATTTTCCTGGGTGAACACTTTGCACTATTTGCCATTGTTTGCTGGTGCCTTGTTCCTGTGCTCATGTGAAATGGAGGTTTTGGGGGTTCACTTAAGTTAGCAATATGAATTAAGCATTTGAATTTTAGCTTGTAGAATTATGTGCTGAATGTTAATCTTTCACTTAAGAAACCTCGGCCATGGCACAAAGAGCATAGGAAAATGCAAATTTCTGTAAGCTTCTTGCATAGAGAACAATACCAGGAGAAGACCAAGGGATGCAAGAAACCCAGATAAAGGGACTCCTCTGTCTCCAAACTCATCAAGACTGACAGACGTACTCAGATAAGCACCAAAGGGCCAAAGCACACATGCAATGGAGAAAAGTTCAAAAGTTCAGTCATGAGGAAGACCACGGCCTTCAGCCTCAGAGACCCCCGAGAGACCCCCGGGAGACCACACTGTAATCTACGCATGCTCAGAAGGGCGTGGATCTAATTACCATGCGAGGCGAGGACAGGCGGGGCCAGGGGTTGAATATGCATGGAAAGGTTGAGCAATGCATTGCATATGGAACACTTCAGTAAATAAAGATGGGGCTCAAACCAGAGTTCGGGGCACAGGTTTTACGAGAGCTATCTCGCTTGTGCCGGGCGCTGACAATACATACCCACTTCATAACTACATCGAGTTGTGGAGTCTACTTATTCTGCATATCGCTGCACATGCAGGCTCTGTCATTGCTGAGTCACAAATCAGTGGATGTGAGGTAACTCCCTGGGAACCTTCTGTAAATACCAATGAGGGACTACAAGCAAATGGCACAGGAGTCAGGGATGAGGCTGCTCCTGAGAGCTGGCAGGACCAGGGGTTGGCAGAAGCTGGGGTCCCACACAGGACCCCACCAGGAAGAGCCCACCATGGGCAACTGTACCTGCACAGTGCTACAGCCATAGTGATGTTACCAATGCGACATTAACATCCTGATGTGGTCCACCAGCTCTCCCAACACTGGAAAGAAATTTGCAGGCAGCATTTGCAGGGATTTACTGTCATGCATAAGTGCCAGGGCTTTGTGAAGAGCGTGGGTACACCACACCCGATGAGGACAGCATGACTCCCAGCTTGCTTGGACAGGAGGAGAGAGGGCTCATGGCCACAGTGAACAAAGACCTGGTCAGGACTTGGGGCACCCACACACCCCTCCTGAAGCCTGTGCTATCCAGAGAACCTCCTTCCCACCTTGAATCAGGCCATGCCCAGAGTCTGGTGATTCAGAGGGGATATGAGCATCAAGCCACCCTTGCCAAACTGGTCTCAGCAGGAACCAGTGCAATGCAGAGTGGGGAATCACATCAATTGATGCTTTGGCTACAAGCTCTGAAGCACAAATAGGTCCCTTTGTGGCCTTCCTTGTCATCCTCACCAGTCCATGTGGGAGGAACACACAATCTCCACTGATTGAGCTGGCCAGACAGTGCAGTGCCCAAAGTGCCCTCATCTTCCCCACCAGACCAGGCTGGCCTTGGCAAGATGCTCTCAGAGCCAAATCAAACTCAGTTTGTGGAATGGTAAGGCTGCTCTGGTGGGTGTTTAGACATTTTCAGGCTTAGTGTGATGATAGGGTTTGGGATGTTTTTGGTTTTGGTTTGGCTTGGTTTTTTTTTTTTTTTTTTTCTTTCTTTTATGTATAGAATCTTTTTTCCCATAAGTTACTAAGAAACTAACTACTGGGTACTCATGGGTGCTTATGGGTACTTAAAAAAGACAAAAGACTATGTCTGAAGTCAGAAGAATAGAGCATCTGACTATACTTTTCTTTTTCTCTGAAAGTTTCTCTCCAAGGGACAGACATACCACGAGAATGGGGGTACAGGTGAAAAGACAGAGCTGGGGCAGCTGCTCCCTTGCTCTCTGGTATCAGAAGAGGACGGCCAGGCTGTCACTTACTGCGGGGACAGTTCACCGGCACCGCTGGAGCTCAGCGCTGGGGGACCCATCACCATCTGCTCGTGTGCCCCGGGAATCCCAAACCTCGTGTGCCCCAGGAACCCCAAACCTCGTGTGCCCCGGAAACCCTGAACCCTGTGTGCCCCGGAAACCCTGAAACTCGTGTGCCCCAGGAATCCCAAACCTCGCGTGCCCTGAGAATCCCAAACCTCGTGTGCCCCGGGAATCCCAAACCTCGCGTGCCCTGAGAATCCCAAACCTCGTGTGCCCCGGGAATCCCAAACCTCGCGTGCCCTGAGAATCCCAAACCTCGTGTGCCCCGGGAANTGTGCCCCGGGAACCCCGATCCTCATGTGCCCTGAGAATCCCAAACCTCGTGTGCCTCGGGAATCCCGAACTTCGTGTGCCCCGGGAATCCTGAAATTTTTGTGCCCTAGGATTCCCGACCCGCGCCTCTCCTGCCCTGCTCAGAGCTGGGCTGTCGCTGCCCCATCCCCGCTGGTCCTTTGCTCCTGCTCCAGTTTTCTCCATGCTGTAGCCGGCCCCATCCCACAGTTCCAGCTACCACTGTGGAACTTCCAATGCATCTCGTCCAGCACCCCGGGATTTTTGCTCATTCCTGCCGGCTGTGACGGAAACTGCACCAAAGGGGGAGGTGCCGGCAGCCAAGAAGGCTTTTACTGGGTCCCTGGTTCTGTTTGTTGTTAATGCCATAGTTATTGTCATTTTGTTTGCCTTGTTATACATACTAGTAAAGAACTGTTATTCCTATTCCCATATCTTTACCTAAGAGCCCCTTAATTTCAAAATAATTCAGAGAGAGGGGGTTTACATTTTCCATTCCAAGGGAGGTTCCTGCCTTCCCTAGCAGACACTTGTCTTTCAAACCAACACATGTGGCTTAGAAATTAATATTTATTATTAATTCTATTCTTTCTCTGGTGCCATGGTAAATCGCAGGATAAATCACTGCTACTTGGTGATAAAAGGTTCAGGAGCCAATCTTTAGCTTTCCCTGAGATTTATGCCCGTTTAAAAACAAAGATCCTGACAAAAGAGACAGCTTTCCTGGCATGGAAATAACTCTGTTTAATTAGTGAGATGATTCATGTTTTCAATCACAGTTTATAGCAGGCCCTTTACAGTCAGCCATAAAGCAGGAGACTGCAGGTCTGCCAGGCCCTCAAAACCAACCCATCTGTGTTCCCTGTGGTGCAGGCACCGGCACACGCAGCTCTGCAGGGATGGGGTCCCCGTGCCAAGGGGCCCAGCTGTTCCCCAGCACCTGGACACCTTCACCAGAGCCACCCACAGCCCCTTCCCGTGGGTCTGAAGCATGGGAGAGACAGACACTCCCTCCCCCCTCCCTTCTCCTCCCATGCCTCAGGCCTGATGTCAGCTCTAGCAGGGAATTCTCTCCCTTCCTCATTCAGCCCTGGGCTGCTCCTGGTGGGAGCTTTGCTCACCAGGTCTCTTGTGCTGGCTCCCAGCCTCCCTGCAGCCAGCAGCAAGGAGCTCTGCCAAGTGCCACCGCTGTCCCTTGGTGGCCGTTTGGCTCACAGGTGAAGGAGCAGGTGGAAGCTGGCTCCCCTCTATGTTTTTCCCAATGATATCATAATCAGGGACACCCTGGGACTGGAGGGCTGGGCAGAGTGCTCTGAGCATCCCCAAGCTGAGCAGATGCTGGTGGAGAAGCTCTTCCAAGCTCCCATGGCCATGGGAGTCATTGCAGTGGTGCTGGGGATCTTGGGGAGGCCAGCCAAGAGATAGCAAATCCAATCTGAAGTGGGGGAAAAGCTTCTTGCAAGGCTGACAAACGATGCATGAGGCAATGTCATGCTGAGCCAGTCCCTGGAAACAGGGACACTGCTGGGGAGCAGAGCCTGTCCCTGGGATGTGGTGCTTGGATGTGAGTCCAGCCCTGTGGACAGAGGCCCAACTCAGCCCTATTTTCCTCCTGCTCAGCCGAGCTGGAGTGAGAGCCAGCCTGGCAAGGAGGTTAAGGGAGGCACCAGCCCTGCACAGGGCCACCAGCCCCACACAGGACCACCAGCCTCTGACTGGGCTACCAGCCACAGCTAGGGCCGTCTGCATGTCCCAGGAGCCAGAGACTGCCTTGCTCTCTGCACCTCCACCAGCGCAGCCCAGGCATTAACTCAGAAATGAAACAGAGGTGGCCAAGGCCCATAAAATTAATTAGCTCTCACTTTAAATTAAGCATCTCAAATGAGTGTTTCATGGACATTTAATTAAAAGCCTGAAAGTTGCACTGTAAGGAATGGCTGGAGCAGTGCCCCAGGATGGGGTGGGGGCACAGTGCTGGGAGCTGGTGCCGTGTCCTGGCTGTGCTGAGGTGTCCAACTGGTGGCACGAGCTGGTGTCTCCCTCCTGGCATCACCAGCTCCTTCCTCCTAAGCCTGTCCCTGAGGGGCCTGTGCCCCCAGAGCTGTTCTCAGCTGGGGCACGCAGCTCTGCGGGAGTGGCACTGGAGTGGCACTCGGACAGCAGCGAGGGACCGCTCTGAGGCAGAGGTGATTGGGAGTCTGTCCCCAGGCTTCAGCGTGGCCCTTGACGCCCTCCTCAGCATCAGAAGGTGGGGGAGAGCCAAGAGGAGTCGTAGACTGGGAAGGCATACCCAGAGCATGCACTAACATCACCAGGGGCAAGAGGGACCAGGCTGGCTCTGCTCAATGTGTGATGTGCCAGGTCCATCAGCATCACCTGGTCCCTTGTGTGGGATACACCTGATGCCGAGTGTGCCTTGGTTATGCACCAGCAATTAATGGACAAAACAATCTGTGCTGAACAAACCTTGACCAAGGGCAGCCCTCACCCAGCAAGATGTCTGCTGTCACCTCAGGTCCATGTCCTTATGCTCTGCCAGTAAGTCCCCTCCAGGTCAGCCTTAGCAGGACTTCACATGGACACAGGAGTGTCCCAGACAGCAGCAGCCAAAGCTCATGATGCCAGCACACTGCTGAAATTTGATGCTAATGGAAAGGAAGCAGTGGAGAAGGAAAAGCTGGTTATTCCCACCCCTGATGAGCCCTGAGGATGCTTGGCAGTACATCCAAGCGTGAGCCGTTTCTGATGGTAGGGCTGAATTCTTGCCCTTCTCCCTCACTCCTGTCTCTGGATCCTCAGGGAATTTAGAATGGGTTTATGTGAGCCCACAGGAACACAGTGCATGAAAATCACTTTCATTTCCCAGCCAGGTGCCCTCCTCCCCAGGTACCCCCCTTCTCAGGAACTCCCCAAAGCACTCAAAGGTGTGCTAAAGATCAGGGTGCCAAGGGATTTCCTTCGCTGGGAAATTGCAAGGGCTTAAAACCCAGCAGCTTTGAAATATGGGAGCAGAGACCTGGGAACAAGGCCCTTCCTGTGGGTAACAGCTGAGTCCAGACACAGCCCTGGGATAGCCACAGCCCTAGTACCAGTCTAGGTCTGGGAACTCTATCCTCCCGAGGAGACAACCATCCACCTGTGAGCCACCCCCATTCCGTGCTGTCCCTGCAGTGCCCACACTCACAAGCAGCCTTCCAAGGGCAGGACACTGCCAATGGACATACTGCCCAGCTCAGCTGAGGTTTGTCCTTTATTTGGTGTCAGGTTGTGATCTGAGGTCCCTCACTGTTTAAACTGAGGCCTTGCAAGCTGTCTAGCACAGGCTGCAGCAGACAAGCAGGGCTATTTCTACCCCAGGGAGCAAACAGGGAGCAGGCAGGATGTCCTTCCAGGGACAGGGACTGGGAGCAGGGCTGTCCTTCCAGGGACCAGGGCTGTCTTTCCCTGCTCATGCTGACCCCCACCAGCTCACACATCTCCCAGAGCAGTGCTCAAGGAAAGAAGTTCTTTGGGGTAAGGAAGGTCATTTGTGCCCCCCCACCTTGGGGGCCACTACCTTGGCCAGGCACCCTTGTGCCACTCAGGCCAGCCTGGCAGCACAGCAGCAGGGAGGCTGTTACACAGCACGCCAAATGGAAAGGGCTGAGCATGAGGTTTAGCACGTGCTGTTGACATCAAAACCACCCCTCCAAGGCCTCCCAGGACCCCAGCTTCTGAGGGGCTCCCCTCTGTCTCCTGGGGTTTGGCTCCTCAGATGAAAACCCACACTGGTGATGAGCTGGGGGCTGGGGAGAGGGGCTCCTTTGAAGTCATCCTGGGGAATCCATCAGGCCACAACCAACCCAAGGCTTTCCTGTGTTACAGAAACTGGATGCTTAAGATCCCACTTTTAACATTTCTCCCACGAGACCACTGGTGCTGGAGTCGTGCTGTTTCTTGACATTCTGGTTTTTGAAGAGGAGCTTGAATTTGAATAATGAGGCTTTGATGGGAAAGCGTCCTGCCTTGTCTTCTCTCTTTGTGCTGAGACTATTCCTGTCCCTGAGGAAACCCAGCCTGGCTGTTGGAGAGTGAGAAAGGCTGTGCTCAGGAGCACAAGTCCAATCACTTGGGGTGCGGGTGCTCCCCTCTTCACGCACCCAGCCACACCACAGAGGGATCCCAGCAGCTCTTACTCATAAAGGCCACACAAATAAGACAGGCCCAAAGGTCATTGTTACATGTCCATGTCTCACCATTATGTAATGACTAATTTATCTTAATTACATTAAACTTATAACAGACTTCTACCTTATTCTAAAGTTATTTATGCTGTTTATTCTTTTGCTCTGCCCCAGCCTTCTGATGAGCAATTCCCAGCTGGCTGAATAGTGGCCCATCATAGCACAGCCTGTGCTACCTGGTTTACTTCACCCTGGAATTTGTAATCTCCATACTGCTAACAATGTGCCAATCCCACCAGTGCCCCAGTTACCTCATCAGCACTTTGGGGGTGTTTGTGAATCCCACACAGCTGCAGCCAGGTTGGACTCTGCCAGCTCTTCCACCCACCACCTTCCTGCAGCCACTCACGTACCTGGTTCCCACGCCAGCTGTTAGAAGTGACATTCTCCCTAATCCCGTCAGACTCACATTCCGATCATGAGCCCAATAATTCCTGTCTGAGGCTTAGGGACATCGCCTGAGAAAGAGAACTACAGCAGCTCCCAGAGTCCAAGCAGGACCAGAAATCCAGGTGGGAACGAGAAGCCCTTCGCGAAGGTCCAGTGGCTCACAGAGCTCCTCCCTCGCTGGTTTCCTCCCCACCATCTCCCTGGGACTGGCTTCCCGCTTTCAAAAGCACGGGAACAAGGGATTCTGCTGCCAGCAGGACCAACCTTGCCATGCTGGCCTGGATCCTTCTTGTCGTTGCTGTCCTCAGCTACAGCTGCCCTGAGTGCTTTTCCCAACCCTTCTCAGTTGTGAGAGCACCTCATCACTCCAGAACCATCTCTGGGACATTTGGATGCAAAGAGCCTTCATTCTCTCATCCAAAGAGCCCTCTGCAGGTGAACCAGCAGCATCCTTCATTCACTGGAAGCGTTTCCAGAGGAGCTCCCTGTTCCCCTGGGTTCCCGCAGCCAACACCCTGGGACCTGATTTTCTCTTGCCAAGTGCAGAAGTGCCAGAAAAGTGTGAAACACCTGGCTCAGACTGGGGTGTCGTGCTCATGCCTGCGCAAAGGCATCCTCCCGTGCAAAGGCATCTGTAGAATCAGGAGCCGTTTGCTACAGAATCTGCTGCTAGACTTTAACTCCTCAGGGCTGCTCTCCCCGCTGGTGTTTGCACAAGCGGCCACCAGAGGAATGGCAGCCAGAGTGCTTTCATGACGTCGACAATAATTAGGATCAAAGGCTCAAGAGACTTTGTGGGCCAAATAGCACCAGGGCAGTGCTGGGCTAATTGTTGGACTCCGTGACCTCAGATGTCTTTGCCAACAAAAATTATGATTCCGTGATTCCATCCCTTACGCTGTGGTACCTTCGGGCAGGTGGGTGCTGTGCCCCTGGCCCTGGGGAAGCGTCCAGCAGTGCCGGGCTGTGCAGCAGGACCTGTCCCGTTCCCATCCGACCCGGCCTCCGGGCTGCCCCTTGCCTCCGCCCTGCCTCAGCTCCCTGGCTGCGCCGGTTTATCGCTGCCCAGCAGCCGTCCTTCACCTTCACACCTCACCAGGCTCCCTAAAGGACACGCTGGCACCAGGACACTCCCGGTCGCCCGGGGGGCCCGCCGCCCCCTCTCTGGTCTCCACAGCTCCCCGAGTCCCGCTCCCTGCGCTGGTGGCCCTGCTGGCAGCGCCGGGGACTTGCTGCCATCCAGCGGCTGCTGCCGCGGGGATGGAAACGGCTCCGGCTGCCCAGCACCGTGTGTCTGTGTCTGCCCACACACGCGTGTCAGTGTCCGCACACAGGCGTGTTTGTTTCTGCCGGCTGTGCTGTGAGCAGGGGGCCCCTGCACTGCCACACCGGCTGGCTGTTACAGGTCCCAGCTCACCTCACCACCTGCAGCTGGGGACAAGCGAGGTGCAGGGGCACATACAGAGCAGGATGTCCTCTCCCAGGAGGATCTGGGTGGGGGACAGCACAGGTCAGCCATGTGGGTGTCACTGGAGCACAGCTGGTTCCACAACAACTCTGCAGCTGGATGCAGGGGTTGGGATACACCCTCCAGAAGAGAGCTCAGTGTGTGTCTCATGTTCTAGCTCCTGCTACCTACCCATCTTCCAAGGGGTGCATTCTGGTGTCACTGCCAAGAAGATGGCAGCCAGTTCCTGGTCCCAGGATGACTGTAGGCATCTCCAAGGTGGGAGACTGCCCCACTCATCCCCTCCCCAAAAGCAGCACAGGAACGTCATTAATTAGTACAGCTCCTTCTCTATGTAACCTCGAAGGACTGTCCACCCTTGCTGCTGCTGGGAGCCCCCGCCTGCCCCGGTGCAGCCAGGCCCCATTCTGCCATGGCACTGTCCCATGCCAGCCAGCTCAGCATGTAAGGATCTGGGGGTGACAGGTTTACTTTTCCCTGGCCAGGCTGTGAGCAGGACTCCCCACAGACCCCCGTCACCCAGACACATTCAGGCAGGCAGCTGGAGCCACAGGTCTGTGTTTGATTCTGCATCCAGAACAGGCTTACCCCATCTCCACAGCTTGGCCAGCCTCCATTATCATCCTTGGCCATGGAAAACTTGGCAAGGGCAAGACTTTGTCCACTCACTTGGGCATCCACTGGATAAGCACTGAGCACAATTAAATTGTTAAATTGCCATAAAGCAGCTTTGTTCATATTAATAAAGCCCACATTTCTGTGGTCACTCGAGTGAGTGTTTCAGGCAGGATTAACTGTGTGGCAGCTCCTGGTACTGCTACAGCTGGGCAGCCCATCACCAGTGTTAATTAAAGGCAGAATTGGAAATTGTAACCGTAGCTTTTCTGCTTCTGCTTTGTGATAAGTTATAATCTCTCCTGTAAATTAACACTTATAATGTCTCCCATAAATTAACAAGTGTAGGGAAGAAATGATCCCAAAACTGCAGGGCTTTCCAGGGAAATGAATTGCTTTGCAGGGATGATTATTTTTTAATATCCCAAATTAGGTGTTTCTGGAAGCCCAGCTGCTGTGTCACACCTCCTCCAGCAGCAGCTTTTGACACTGAGGCTCTTTCACCTTCACAGGAGAAAGTGAAGGATGCAGGCACTCATCGACCTCAGGAGAGGGGTGGGGGGGATTCTTTTGCACTGAGCCTTGAGCAAACACCAATCCCTGGCTGGTGCCAGCATGCTGTGAGCACAGGGCAGATGGGGGCTGAAGGAGAAGCTCCTGTATCTTCCAGGGTGGCCACAGGTGTGGGCCAAATCAGGCCCTGCTCCTTGAGACGCTGCCACAGATCTCCAGGGCAAGAAAGTCTCCAAGGCTGCCTACCTGCTGCGTGCCCCCATGGGAATTTGAGGATAGGTATAGGACATTGGGCAAAAGAAAGGGGCTGAGGGAAGAGTCTGAGCAGGGTGGCATCTCCAAAATCCCTCCAGGATTTTGGGTTTTTACCAGGCCCTGCTTGGTACCCAGCCAGGAGGAGCCAGGACAGTCCAATGTGCTCTTGGGTCACTCCAAATGAACGTACCTGCAGCCCACTGTGCTCCCATAGTGTGACCAGAGATGAGCCTGGCCATGGGTTGGCACTGGCACAGTGCCAGTGCACCCACGAAAATATAATTTTCTCAAATGACTGCTGTGAGATGTGACCAGAAACAGAGCAGAGCAGAGCAGGCTCAAGCTTAGAAATAAAGAAAAAAACTTTATTAACCTACACTATAATGAAAGGAACACACAAAATTCAGAATGAAAACCTCCCAAAACATTCCTCCTCCCCCCAGCCAATTTCCACCAAAACACCGTGAGACAAAACCTTGGATTCTCAGTCAAGTTACCACCTCTCAGGTAATCAATTCTCAGTTCATCAAGGGAGAGAGGAGTCTCTCTTGTACCATAGTCTTCCACAGGAAACACAGTTGAAACCTCTTATGTTTCCAAGTCACACATGGCACCCCCCGGAGAAAATCTGCCATGGTGATATCCTCCTTCCATGTACAGTGCTCCCACCACTGTTCATGGACCAAAACTGCTCATAGGGTCCCTTTTGAGGATGCTTTGCCGAGTACCAAAGAACAACAGTTTCTCATTTTGGGACAACAGTCCCCCCCATTTCCACCTCCCCTGCGGCCAAGGGTCTTGAGAACAGAGATCTTCTTCTTCCCTGAAGACAGAGGGCACCACCACACCCTCCCCATCTTTCTCTGTTCACTTCACTCCTGCACATGGCATCCCTACAGCAGGTCCCTCTCTTGGTTCAAGCCATTGCCTCCCCCTAAATGCAGTCTCTGTGCTAGAGGAAAATTGGTTCAGTCTATGGCTATACAAGAAAAGTCCAGCCATAGGCCACTCCATCATCTCCTGCCACCTAGGATTCTTTCCCATCTTTTTCTGACATCTCAAGTCCCAGGCTGTCCCTCTTCTCTTTGGGGTTAAGGAGGATTTTGCAAAGTTTTCTTTGTCCAAGAAAGGGTAAGTCTCGGGCTCTGCTGCCCTCAAGACGCCGACACCTCACAGCAGCCGGCCCGGGACTCCCACAGCTGGGCACCTTCCCCCCCACCTCTCCTCTCCTCTGCCGGGGTGCTACCAGCACATAATATCAAATTCCAAGGTGGCACAGGCTCTCTCTCTCTCTCTCTGGGGGGTTGCCCAGGACATCTCAGTGCTCCTCCACCCCTCCGGCCTGGTTCCATTCCCTTCACCCCCTTCTCGCTCCAAGGCTCCGGCCTACCTCAGCCCAGGCCGCATGGCTTCCCCTCCCTCACCCAGCCTGTGGCTGGCCAGGGGAGGCCTGAACTCTTCACTGACCAGAACAGAAAGTTCCTCTGGGAGTTCTCTGCTTTTAACCCGCTGTGTTCTCAGAGGCGTTTCCATGTCTTCTTCAGTGGTTACACCAGGTGTCAATATTCAAACCTGACCACTGATTGCTTTCGGCTATAACGTCCCGAGAAAAATCACTTCTTGTCAACCTAGGACAAGCCTGGAGGGGGATGTATCTGTTGCATCTCCAGCAGCATGCCAGGCAGCCCTGCCAGAGGACTGGGACATCAGCACTAGGTCTGTGGTGGCACCATTAATGGGTTTACCAGCAGGACCGCCAGGTGCCAGGCAATAGCACCTCAGGCTAAACCCACTGCTGCTGCACCGAGCTGGCAGGGTGGGGGTGTTGGCAAGCCCTGAGGTAGCACTCACACACCCTGCTCCCCCTTTCCCAAAAGGGCTGGAAAGAGGGACTCACAGCCAAAAGCGCTTCTTAGTTCAAAATGTTCAAAACTGGAGTTTATTGATGTGGGGAGGCAGCTCACAAGTCTCAGGGGAAAGATGTAATTGAATATTTGAACATTCTTTCAAATGCCACCAAAAATAAGATACTCCTGGTACCTGCCATGATTGCCAATACCAGCTGGAGCACAGAGAAGCCCCACAGAGGTGAGGATGAGGAAGGGAAGCGCACACACACACATACACTCATACACTCGTGCCTGAGAGGCTGTGTCCTCTTGAGTCCACTGCAGGAAGGAGGGACGGCTCCCACCACCTCATGTATCCTCTGCAACAACTCGGCTGCCCCATCTGTGCCTGACCTGGGATCATCCTAGTGGGGTCCAGCATCCCACGTCCCACATCCTGCCATCCCACCTCCTCCCCAAGCTTCCGCCATGCCCTGTGTTCTCTGTTCCAGCGGTGCAAGAGCCAACAGCCCCGGGACCCCCGGTTCATTTCACCCGAGCCAAGCAGGAACAGGGTTATTCCTGACACCAGCGGGGAGCAACCTCCCTGGACACCTGGGGACATGTTGAGAATCACAGGCTAGGAATGAAGGCAGGAAAGTGGGTAAGTGCAAAGCTCCAGGCATAGGAGACGGAGGCATTACCTGTGGGTGGCACGGCAGGTGGCTCATCACCCACAGCTGTGGGATTCACATTCTCTGAACCTGAGAGAAGCAGAGAAAAGAATGATCAAACAATTCTTATCTCATTTGCTGCGCCTGTGTTGTGCCAAAGCAGAATGCAATATGGAGATTGTTTACCCAAAGGTGTTTTGTTTCCTTGGCCTGTCAGGGCCAAGGGAGTTGGACTATCTGGTCAGCAGACGGTCACGAGCTTTAGTTCAGGTTAGTTCTAGTTCTTGTTCAGTTTAGATGTAGGTAATATAGTGTAATATAATACAGAAAAACATAGTATAATAAAGTAATTAATTAGCCTTCTGATATCTTGGAGTCCTGTTAATCATTCTCCCTGGTTGGGGCACCCTGGTAATCCTATACACAACCACTGTCAGAGCGTGGGCACCCAGGAAGGGTTTTTCACTGTGGTATGATATGTCTAATTGCAGCCATGGACTTCATCCCCTGGCACAGCAATTCTTCCCCACCAGAGGGAAGCATAGGCTATTTTACAAAAAAAAAAAAAAAAAATTTAAAAAACTGAAAGTGCCCAAACGACCACTGTGGCTCCGTCCCTACTGAACCTCTAGCCCAAACCTCACCTGTCCTTTGCAGGGAGTGCCCCCAGTCTCAGACCATAGGCAGAGATTGCTCAGCTCCAACCCCAATTTCCAAACAGGCAAAGTGGCACAGAGCTGAGGCCTGCCTGCCCGCCCCATGCTCTGCCAGACTGGCCAGCAGCACCCACACTCCTGGGAGCCATAATGATTTCAATACTCCCTCAGTGCATCCCTGCAGCTCCTATGACCCTTGCTGTGCTCCTCACAGAGCTTGAAGATGGTTTCTCGATGCCAATTAGTGCTTGCCATGTGGATGAACAGGAAGTTTTGTCTCTTTGTTGCCAGACAACCCCAGGCTTTCATCAATCCCATGGAAATGCCAGCTTGGTTTTAATCCCTCCCCAGTGAGCTGAAAAGCCTTGCATTGGAATAGCTCACTAGCCTCTGTCCCAGTAGGAAATGCCCCTTGGCAATACCATTGTGCCCAGGGCCACTGCCAGGGCTGTGTGAGCCCCCATGCCAAAAGCAGAGCAAGGAGCCCCCCATGCCACAGGTCGCCTTGGCCCAGGCTGTCAGGACATCCTATATGATTTACTGGAGTGTCACACAGAGAGGAGAAATCATCCCAGCCTGGTTCTGTATGACTCACCATCACTGCCTGGGAGGAAGGCTCTGCACTATGTTTGCCCTTGGTAGGAGAACGCTGTCCCTGCAGACTCCTCTCTTCAGAGCCTGGGCACAGAGGCAAATGCAGCTCATATGGGTCCCAGAGGAGAAGCAGCAGCTCTGCATTCCTGAAGAATAGTCCAGGTGGGACCCCCCCAATAATAGAGTGGCAACAGCTGGAGGCATCCCCAACCTACTCCTCTGCCAGCTGCAGATCTCTGACTGCACGACCCATGAAGCTCGGGAGCTGTGTTGGTCCTTGTGGCCCCTTGCACAGGGGAGAGAGCTGCTCTGGTGCTCCGGGGAGCTGCCCCACACGCTGCTCTGCACCACCTCTGGGGTGCTTCATCTCCCTTAATGGAGATTCCAGGTGACTGAGCCTGCTGGGTCCCCATGCCTCTGCAGGCAGGAAGGCAGAGCTACTGTCACCAGCCCTGGGGGCTGCCCCGGTCTCCCATGGGTGCTGCAGAGCTGGGGACAGCGTGTCTGTTTGTGGAACTCTGGGAAAAGCAGGACAAAAGAAAGGCAGGCAGCTCCCCATGCCCCCATGCTGGGCGCTGGGCAGCAATACCTCCATGTCCCACCACAGCATGCTGGCTCCTGTTCAGGTCGGGGTGGGAGGGAGACAGGACCCCTCCTCACTGCCACACACGGCCCCTAAGACTGCCCACCCATGTCCCCCCATGGCTGGTGACTTACGTCAGGCAGCAGATGGATGCTGTGCCCAGCAGGCTGGCATGGGGGTGGCACTGGCGCTGCCTGCAAATACCGCGGCTGCTGACGGCGCTGGTTATTCTTAGCACCGTGGAGGCGCAGGGGGTGTCGCCTGGCAGGGGCCTGGCACTGGCGGGCTCCCCTGGAGCAGGTGGCCCTGTGGCGTGAGCCAGCTCTCCGCACCGCACCCACGGGGAAGGAACGGGGAAGGCAGGACAGGCAGATTGCAGCCAGAGCCCTGCCTGCTCTGACCCAGCTGCAGCGGGGTCTTTGAGGGGAGGAGGAGATCCGGGTACCGCCTGAGAACAGGACAGGGTGCTGCCTCTTCTCTCCCAGACTCCACGGGGAGGGCCTTCCCACAGTGAGCACTGGGGAGAGCGGCTGTGGCTGGAGGACCTGGACAGGCACCAGACAGACAGATGGCACACGGCTGGGGATATGGCTGGCACACAGCTGGCTGAACCCAGGCACCCACAGCCCCACACATTCCCCCCGTTCTCTCCTTCCCAGTCCACTACCCCCTCTTGTCCAGGGGGCTGCAGGAGAAGTCGGGGGGCAGGACGGGAGTCCCTGCCCTGAGCTGGGAGCAGAACAGCCCGCGTTTCAGCCAGGGGTAGGGAATCCCTTTCAGAGCCGAGGGGTTAACATGGAGCCCCTTTGAGTGCAATAGGCTTCCCGGCCAAAGCTGGCCCTGCCCTGCCCCAGAGCCAGCTGAGTCCTCACTCCCTTCAGCATGCCACCCTGTGCCAATTGTGGCTTAGGGCTGCAATGACATGTCTGAGTGAGGAGCACGTGGGTGCCCTTGAGGGAAGCGGGTGTGCAGAAACTAGCACTGTCCCAGTCCCATGAACAGCAGGACCCAAACAGGCCAGAGCTAAACATAGGAAACCTACTTTCCAGCTGCCGCCACCAGCTGATCACCTTGAACCAGGATGTGGCTCCCGGATCTGGGGCTTTAGAGAGCTCATCGTGGCTTGCACATGAGAAGGTGGTAGCCCATGGCGTGTGCCGGTTGCTGATGAGGAGCAAGGAGCTGATGGCTGGGTAGCAGCCCCAAGCCCTCTGTGGCAGCTCTGGGGCAGCTGGAGGGGCCGTGGGCGAGGAGGCACGGCCAGAGGGCACAAGGAGCCTGGGGGAGTCAACGACCTGCACCCGGAGCCACCTCCAGCGCCGTCGGGGCCCGGGGCAGAGCCCCTGGGGGAGCTGGGGCCGAGGAAGGGGTGCCAGCCCTGAGCTCGTCCTTCCCCCCGTGCCCACGGGATGGCAGCAGCCTCCCGCGGGCCGGCGGGCACCCGCCCACGGAGCGCAGCGTGGGGCTCGGCTCCGCCCGGGGTGCAGCCCGAGTGCAGCTCGCGGGGGCCGTTCTGAAACCGAAAGGATGGAAGAAATCTCAGCGCCCTCCTGTTTCCGTGGGTCCTGGCAACAATGGGATCACTAGGGATCGCCCTCACTAGCCCCTGCCACAGGGCAGATGGGTAAGACTCAATTCCCTTCCTTCCCTCACCACCCACAAGAAAGGCTGAGGAAGCACCTCAAAAACAGCCCTCAGCATCTGCCAGTGCACAGGAGAGGACACTCCTGGAGCAGCTTGTGGGCCGTCCGTCCTCTCGGGATTCACCTGTTCTCAGCATCATCCCAGGCCTGACAGTTTCCCCCGCCCACACTTGGACCCCAGGCTGGTGCCACCTCCGCCGGGAGCCGGATCCTGCCGGTCCCCAGGTCCGATGGGGCCTGGCATGGGAAGCCCTGCCCGAGCTCACCGTGGCCACTCTCCCAGCTATGGATCTGTGGTGGGTCTGGGAGTCTCGTGACTCCCCAGGTTATTAATGGCCCAAAAAACGCTTCATCCTCATGGCAAGCATCTTCCTTCTTCACGCTAAGCAGAGAACAGGAATGTTTGTTGGACGCTCCTGCCACTCCTTCAGTGGCAGCAGCTGCCCTGTTAACAACCCCGGCAGACACTGCACTGCCACCGGGACCTCTAGTGGCTGTTCCAGTGCTCTAGTGGCTTTGCCCGGCCAGATTTTGACCCAGTTTACCTCTTATCAATCCCGCGCCCTTCAGACATGCTGCAATCCTGCGATCACTGCTTCCTGCAGCTCCTTCCACCTGCCCTTTTGCAACCCCGCTGTACAGACCCTGCCGTCCCTGCATCCTGCCTGCCCATGGCGGGCTTCCCCAGCCTGCCTGCTCCTCCCCTCGGCAGCTCTGCTTCCTTGGACCCTTGCCCAGCCCTTCCCCACCAGCTCCCGGTGGTTCATCTCTCTGAAGGGTGAGCACTACCCGGGGCTCCCCAGGGCTCACTGACGGGCAGCGAGAGCAGCCCAGCCTCGCGGCCTCCCTCTCACCCCATCGCGGCATGTGCTTCGAAGCCAGCACCTTGTCCCTTCCCGAATCTCATTCCGAGGGTCCTGGGCCGGTGGTCCCCACCTCTCTGAGGTGTAGTCCCGTGCCCCAGCCCCCACCATGTGTCCCAATCACTCTTCACTAGCCTCCCAGTGTGGTTCAGTGGTGGCAGAAATGTTCACCTTGAGATGCAACAGTTCCAGGAAGCCACTTCTCTTCCTCTGAGAAATCCCTTTTTCCCTCGCGTATCCCCGACCCCCAGGCATCTGCTGAGACTCTCAACGTGCCCAACAACCACAGCCCCGAGGCTTCGTGCGTTCCATGCCTGGCTTGGCTTCGGGCGAGGCAGCTCCCAGACGTTCCCAGCAATGAAGCCAGGTCCTTCCCGGCTTTTTCCCCCATCCTGGGACCTTTCATCCCCTTTTTCCTATTTCCTGCCCCATCCCCGGAGCCACGCGGGCTGCCCGCGACAGTGCTTCAGGGAGTGATGCCGCGGGCAGCGCCAGCCTCCTGAGCGCCGACGCCACCCACGGAAAGGACAGAGCAGGGCAAGGGTCCCCAAGGGAAAGGGGGATCGTGGCCCTTTGTCACCCCACGTCACCCCATGTTACAATTCGCCAGCTTCTCCCGGACCCAAGCGTGGGGTGGGAGCGCTGCCGGGGAACGGCTGCTCGGGGCGGGCGGAGAGCGGCGGGGCCGGGGCGGAGCGGAGCGGAGGCAGGATGATGCACGGGGCCGGGCCGGGGCGGAACCGGGGCGGGCGGAGCGGGGCCG
>VZRH01005852.1:157140-170604 GCA_013397555.1 Urocynchramus pylzowi | reverse complement strand
GGTGGGGAGAGGCTGCGTCTGGCACGGAGTCCGTACGTGGTGCCAGCCCGTCCCTGGGTGCGGGTGGCTTTGCTCCACCATGCCCGCCGTGCCTGTCTTGTGGTGCCCTGTGTCTGCCGGGCAGTGACAACAGCCCCCAGCTGTGTGTCTTGGCCGCTGGACTCTGTGCTCGTCTCCCTGGCTACCTCTGTCCACACAGACAGTGCCCGCAGGGGCACGGATAGCGTCCAGCGACAGACAGGCATCGGCCCCATCCCGCGTGGAGAGCACAGCAGATTCCTTGGGAAGCAGCTGTGCTGCCTCGAAAGCCATCTTGAGCGTCACTGAGAGCCTGGGTAGGGAGCCCGAGAGTCCCAGTGCCAGCTCCTGCCCTTTCGGCAGCTCCCCTGGCCCTCCCCGGAGTGCACACAGGTTCGGCCCGGAGTGTGGTACTTCCCGTCCCTGGAAAGTGGCTCTGCCCTGCCCGAGCTGGTCTCGGGGTTGCTCTGGGCAGGCTCCCTGTGCCTCCACAGCTGAACGTGCTGGGGGCTGCTCCCATCCATTCCCTGGCAGACTGGGGAGGCAGGACTGCGGGGTCTGCCCTGCTCCCTCCTCTAGCAGTGAGGACAGAGGAGACTGCACAGGAGGTTCCAGGGGCTACCACTCTGCAGGCTCCCCGGCCCCGATGAGGGGAACCCCAGAGGCGAGGAGTGGACAGAGCTGTCTCAGGTCCTGCACTGGCGCTGTGTGGGGCTGG
Organism: Urocynchramus pylzowi; assembly: GCA_013397555.1. Classification (NCBI taxonomy): domain Eukaryota; kingdom Metazoa; phylum Chordata; class Aves; order Passeriformes; family Fringillidae; genus Urocynchramus; species Urocynchramus pylzowi. The sequence goes on along the minus strand of VZRH01005852.1, from coordinate 169,868 downwards.
CTCTGGTGACAGAGAGAGCTGGTGACACCCTGTGGGGGAGCAGCCTGTACGGGTGCTAGCAGGTCTGGGTCTCCCCGCTTCAGCCTGAGAGAGCCGAGCTGGGCCAGTAGTGCCACAGGTGCCCGAGACTGCCCGTGTCGTCAGCAGCTGGGACACATCCACTGCCCTGAGACCCGCGGCCCATCGGTGCGTCAGGCACAGATGTCTGCCTGGCTGGCACGGTGGGCAGCGGCTCTGGGGCTTGCTGCTCCGCCGTGGGTGGGTAAGGCGCAGGGGGAGCGGCACCCACGCGTTCAGCGACACCTCGCCGTCCCGGTGCCGCCGTGGGATGCGCCGTGGGCGTGCTCCCGCGCCGTGCGGAGCGGCAGGCGGGTGGGCTCACACGTGGCTGCCCCACGCGTGTGAGCCACCCCGGCGCACTCCCGCCTCCTCGCCCAGCAGCGTCTGACGCCGAGAGGCTGCTGCCTCGAGCCGGCCCTGCTCTTCCTGCACTTACATAACGCCGAGCTGCCGCTCAGGTGGGAAGGGAGGAGCTGGGACACCTGCCAAGGCGCCGCTGCCTGGCCCGTACGGGGAGCAGCGAGCCTACCCAGCTGAGAAGGAACAGGAGCGAGAGGTTCCCCTACTCCCTGGGAGGCTGCGGCAAGCTGGCACCGTGGGTGAAGGGGGAAGCGAGACCTTGTCCCCAGCAGGGGCTGCCGGGGCCGGGGTCAGAGCCGAGCACCTGGGCGGCTGGCTGGGGCCGTCAGTGGCAGTGCCCGTGGGCCAGAGGCCACCGATATGGGCACAGCGGGCTGCTGTGGAACCCATCGCTGCTGGAGCAGGACCTGGTGCTCCTGGTGAAGTAGGGAGTGAGCAGAGATGCCGAGGGACAAGGATTTTTGCCTTAGCGCTCCTTGCTGCCTGTCTCCCGTGTCCTGCTGTGCGACGTGTCCCGAGAGGCCCCTTGCGTTGTGTTTGTGACAGGCTGTGCTGTGGTGTGGTGCAAAGCTGTGTTCCTCTATCACAGCCGGGGTCCAGGCACCTCGGTCTGCAGGCGGCCTGGGTGATCCCCCGTCACCCCTAGGTGGCACAGCATGGGGGAGCTGGGTGCGTGGCCCCAGGCACTGGAGCCAGGTGTGCCCACACCTGTGTCTGCAGTTGTTTTGCTCAAGCCTGAACTTTCTCCTTCTGGGGAATGAGCCAACACATCCAAGAGGAGATAGCGTACGCAGCGGAGGATTGTGGGTGCCAGAGGAACACCCCGATAACATGGCTGATAAGGGCACCCTGCTGCTGGCACCAGGGAACCAAAACCATTTGGTGCCCGTTGTCTTGGCTGATGTGCTCCTACAGCAACACAGGAGCAGGGGAAGGTTGTGTGGATACACATCCTCGTGTGTGGCTGGCATCCAGGACAGCATGAGATGCCCAAGATCCCAAACCCAGAGTTGAGTCTGGCTCTGGGGCTGTCTGGAGACAGCTCAGTCAGGGTCAGATCAGTGCTGGGCTTCTCAGACAATACACATTTTAGCATGTCCAACCTGTCTCTGGGGGTTTCTCTGGCAGGGTGGTCCCTGCCAGGCTCTCCGTACCCTTTGCTCACAGCAGGGATGTTGTTAGGGATGCACAGGGAAGGTGTGCTCTGGATCAATTGCCTCCAGATGCTCCTGCAGGAAGCCCTGCTGTTTCAGGAGTGCACGGGGTCCTATGCAGAAAGGGCTTCTCCCCACCGTGTCCCCACACAGGGCATCACAAACTGCTTTCCAGGGAAATCTCAACGGTGCCAAGGGACCAAGCTCACATGGAAGCACCAGGTACAGGGAGAACAGCTGCCACCACCCTGGCTGGGCACACCTTCTCCCTGCAGGTGCCAGTGAAGTGGGCAGAAAGGTCTTTGCCATCCCTCTGTAATGCCAACGTTATCCCAGACCCAAACACAAGCCCAATTGAATGTAGGTCAGGGAGAGCAGGCCCATGACCACATGGCACCTTTTCCTGGACCAGGTGGCTGAGGGGAGCCAGGGGTGTGGGAGGAGGTCGGCACTGCACAGGGGAAGCAGCACCCTGGGTGTGTGCTAGCCTGTGATCCAAGCAGGACCTGCCTGGCTCTGAGTGGGAAGGGGAGGTACATACCAGCCCACCAAGCTTGCCCACATCAGCCGGCTGTGCCAGCATTTCTGCCCAGCCACTCCTGGCAGCCTGGCCAGCCTGTGCCCATCCTGCTCCAGGCTGTGAGGGGACACCTCTGCCTAGCCAGATCATCTGTAGGCACTGCCAGACCTGCTGCTCCATCCAAGAGGTTGGGCAGTGACCCATCCTTTGGTCTGAGCCACGAAAGGAGCTGAGGGCCACTTTCTCCCAGGCCTGGGCAAGCCACAGGAGTCGCAGGGAGGCAGGGAAGCTCTGTGGGAGGGGCTGGGGGAAGCATGAATTTGGGCAAAGCAGGGCAGCACTGCCTTTCCCACTGTAAGGTCAGGCCAGCAAGCAAGAGCTGCCAGGGCAGCAGTAGCAGAGTGGCATTTGTGTCACAGCACCACTTGTTCCTGTCTGTTGGGTGTCACTTTGCAGCAGCAATGCAGGAGGAGAGGAGCCAGGGCATAAAGGGCATCCCGGGGTGGCAGGGCCAGGGCAAGCATTCCAGCTGGTCGAGTGGGCTGAAGCAACAAGGACACATTGATGAGGAGAGGGGCCATGAGCGAGCATGAGAGAGGTGTGGGTGTAGGACCAAGCTGCCCTACTCTCCTTCTTCTGGCCCTGGGACAGCTCTGCCATGGAGGGGGCCAGGAGGGTCCCTCTGCCCTCCAGAACGATGCACTAGGGCTTTCTTCGCTTTGCTCCCACAAGACAGAGCTGCACATGGCCTGACCTGGGGCCTGCAGTGTTGGTTGCATGCCCTGCACACCACCGAGGTGCTGGGGAGATTTTGCTTCAGTGGCAGGGAGTAGCTCATACTGCTAGGAGGTGCTGACCTTGACATAGCAAATCCTCCTGCCCTAGGGAAGATGTCAGGCAGGCAGCTGGCTCAGCCTGCTGTGGTCTCCATCACGGGCATCTCAATGCCTTGGGACCCCCAGCCCATGACCCAGCAGACCTGGGGCCTGTGTCCCAGCAGAGCAGGCTCACAGGGTCTCTGCCACAGCACTCTGGGTTGGCATGGCTCGGCAGGGCTGGCAGCAGCATGTGCCACACCATGCACCAAGCCTGTCCCTGCCTGCTCCTGAAAGACCCAGCTCCCTCCAGAAGGATATTCTCAACACTCTCTAAAACACAGGAGAGCCATGCTCAGCTCCTTGGGAGGAAATTATTTGCCCCTGACCACAAGGCTATGGCCAAGGGGGCTGGCACAGCTGAGCCAATCTGGTGATGCCAACATCAGCTTCCCAGGAACTGTCTTCTTGCTTCTCTGGGGATTCTCCAGCACTACCCATCTGCTAGGGCAGGCATTTGGCTCTGCACAGGCAGAAGTAGGTGTCCCAAGGTCAGGCAGGGATGACAGCATGGCCCTATGGGGAAAAGGCTGGCCAGGATTTTTTCCGGCTTCGAACTGTAAAGATGAGGAAGAGGTTGGAGCTGAAGGAGGCTGCAGGGGTCTGCCCTGATCCCAGCATCATGCCCCCTTTATTCAGCATCACATTATCCTTTCCTGGTGGGACATGGTCTGATCCTGGACAGTCTCTGCTGGGACCTGACACCACCTCCTTGGCCACTGCCCAGCACAAAGAGGGTTAAAGCTGACTCTGTACTTTGGGGGAGCACTGTGACCTGCATGGGACCAAAGGGCTTGGAAAGGCTTGGGATATATGTTGTTAAAACCTGGCAGCTGTGTGTGTGCCCAGGGGACGTGACCGTGTGTAAGTCTGTGTGCTTTATATGGACTGCCAAGGCCAGTGAGGCTCCAGGTGGATCCTGCCCTCGGGAAGGACTGAGGCCCTGTTGGTAGAGGGCAGAGAATCACAGAACCCATTAGGCTGGAAAAGACTTCTGAGGTCATCATCTCCAACTTTACTCCAGGGTGTGTGTTGGGGGAAGAGGGCTGGAGAGGCGAGAGAGGCTACAACCCATGCCAATGCTTTGCAAATGAGCTCTGAGCTATATTTATCCAGGTGCTGAACACGGCTGGCTTTGGGACAGGAGATCATCCTCTGTCCGTGTGCNTATATATATATGTATGTATTTGAGGGGGCTTTTGCTGCAGAACAAATCTGGTGGCCGAGAAGAAACTCTGGGCCCTTCAGACTCCAGGATCAGGGTGGGATCCAGTCCTTGCCACCCCCACCTGCAATTCCCTGGGGATGGCAGCCCTGTCCGGATTGGCAGAGGGTGGCAGGACAAGACATTTCCATGTCCTTTAGTGAGACCATCACAGTGATGTGCCTGTGAAAAGGAGCAGGACTGCTCCGTGTGGCTTGGAGGCAGGGGACGGTCTCAGGTTGTTCCCAAGGGTTGGCACAAGCGAGGTGAGAGCTGGTCGGGCACACAGAGAGCCTTGGCAGCACCACAGGTATACATCCTGCCAGGAACCGATTGTCTTTCACATTGTTATTGTTCTGAAATGTCAGTGACGGCAGGGTTTCAGCGAAGGTCCCTGATTTGAAATGCCCGGGATTCCTTGCAAAGGCCAGCCGGGGTATTAATAACCGTCTCTGCTGAAGCCGTGCTGCCTTTCGTGTCCTTGCCTGACCTCCTGTGGGTGCTGGCTCGTGTGCCAGCCAGGCACAGCTCCTCTGCCCCAGCCCCCGCCGGCTCAGGGCTGTCCGGGCTTTGCCCCCCCAGTGGGGTCCAGCTGTCCCTCGGACGCCGTGGGGCTGCTGGGGCTCCCCGCAAGTGCTGGGCCAGGCAGGAGAGCACCAGGCTCCAGCACCTGTGGAAGGGGCAGCGAAGGGCTTCAGGGGTTCCATAAACAGGGCTTATTCTGGGCTGGAAGAGCAGATTTGGGTAGCGTGGGGTGTGCTGCACAGCTCTCGCAGCTCCCCTGCCTCCGTCCTCATTACGTAACGAGCTGCCTCCCAATTAGTGAGCGGGCACTCCTGCAGCCGCAGGGCAGCAGCTGCCAGCGCCTAGCAGGGCTCCGGGGCGCCGGCTCCTGCCTGGAAAGAGGCCTGGGATTGTTTCTGGAGGATGTCAGAGGCCCTACTTTGGGGTTCCTCTCTCGGGCTGAGGATCCCTGCAAAGCTGAACGAGGGGCTGGGGGAGGCAGAACCCAGCTGGCAGCCCCCTGGCTCCGGCTGGGGGGTGCGGGGGCACCGCGTCGCCCTCGTGCTGCGGGAGGTCCCTTCGGTGCCGTAACCACCTATGCTCTGTCCCCCCTCCCCTGAAACTGGACCAGAAAAGGGCACCCAGGATCCGAGGGTGATCCAGTTGGGGCTGTCCAGGAAAACACAGAAAGCTGAGAAGCAAGGACAGGTCTGGAGTTCAGAGCCATAGCTGGCAGGGGCGCCAGGGCAGGGCACAGGTAACTGGGAGGCGATAACACCGAGTTCAATGACAGCACTCCAGCCTGGCCCGTGGGTGTGAAACACTCTGCTCTGCAGACAGATTTGCGGATTAGAGCTCTGCCAAGGGTTCAGCCTGCCATCCTCCCTGGGGCTGGGCATCCCCGGTCCATGGGAGCAGGTAGCTGCACTGCCCCAACAGCCAGGCACACTGCTCAGAGAAAGCTGCGGGGTTTTCACGGGGCTGTGCCATGCCTGGCATTCTCACCTCAGCATTCGGCAGCTGTGGGACCCTTTGTGGGGAGCAGTGAGGTGCAAGGGTGCCCCCCGGTCCCTGGCAGGGCACCCACCGGGCTGTCCGCACTGGGTTGGCAGCAGCATGGGGCTGGTGTTCACAAACAGCAGCAAGGTAGGATGTTTGGCCACATGATCCAGGGCTGGTAACAACCTAATGAGCCTTTTTCCTCTTCCTCTCCTGTGCCAGCATGCCTGGGGAAGCTGTGACTCTGGGGGCTTCCAACATGGTGGGAAGGGAGCTGGGTCCTCTCTGGCTTCCAACATGGCTCAGACTGGGTCCTCTGTGACCTCCCCTCCTCACACTACTGCTGGGAGGCAACTGCTGCTAGGGGCACAGGAGGAAGAAGAGGGTCTGGTGACAAAGTTAAAGAAAAATTGCAGCTCTCAGCAGGCTGGCTTGAGGGTGTGCACTCGCTTGCTAGAAAAAACCAGAACTGGGAGTACAGCCAAGTACCTTTATCAGAGGAAGCAGTCAGCCCCACAGCTGGACACAGGAGCCTACCAGGGCTCCCTCCACTACCCCACACTGCCTCCAGCCTGACAGGTTGGAGGAGTCTCCAATCCCTGCCCATGCCTGGTGGGCTGGGTCACCTGTGTCCCCTGCCCATGGCCACAGAGCTCACTCTGCCTCCATTGGGCATGAAGGGAAGGGGACATGTTCCCTGTCAGCCTTCCCAAGGGTCAGTTCCCCTCTGGCCTTCCCTCACTGAAACCATCCCTGGGCTTCCCCAGCGTGGCAGGGGCCACCACCTCTGTGCGGGCCACACCAGGGTCTCTGGTGTCCCCTGGCTCTGACTGGGACCAGGCAAGGCCAGCAGCACCAGTTCTGGAAGCAGGGGGTGCATCCTTACCCAGGCACATCCAGGTGTGCCCAGGAGTGGTTACCTGCTGTTCTGGGGCAGCACATGCCCTAGGTTGGGGGATTTATGTCCCCTCCAAGGCTCTCTCTCATGGGCATGACCTGGGTCACCATGTCACAGGGCTCCTGGTTGCGTGGGGTTCTTCAGCTCCTGGAAGGCACCAGCTGAGCTGAGGGTAGTCCTAGGCCTCAGGGAGCAGCTCAGCCAGGAATCTCCAGTGGGAGGAAACCAAGATCTGGACAACTGGTGTGCTCTGGCAGTGCTAGGCCCACAGCCCTTGGGACTGGCAGAAAAGCCCCACGCCAGTGCCATAGGGCAGGCAGTTGCTGTTCAGGACCCTGGGATTCCATGGCAGAGGAGTCAGCTGCCTGTTTACCTGTGGGCAGCCCCTAGCACTGCCTCTCCTTTCCCAGAACCAGGATAGAGCTGCTGGGCAAGCCCTGGAGCTCCTCAGCCCTGTCCCACACCCAGCCCTTCCTGCCACAGGCAACCACAGGCCCCAGCCATCACCAGTGTCCCCAGCCACACTTCCCTCTGTTCCTGCAGGGCACGGCTAGGATGCCCTGGTGCTGGCATTCCCAGTCCCTTGGCTGGTACCACCACAGTTGCAGGATTTTGGGCTGTGACAGGCAGAGTTTTTTTAGATGTGTTTGCAAGCAGTAGCTTTTCCTCTCCCACTCTGCTCTGACCCTTGGAGCGGGAGATCTGGCTCTGCAGAGCAGCCTGGGCAGCCTTGGCTCTGTGCCTTTCCCAGTTTGCTCTCCAGTGTCTCTGAGGCCAGGCTATAAACATTTCCCACGCCTCAGACCCTCAGAAGGGCCTTCCTCCCATTGAGCTGAATCCTTGGGAGAGAGCAAGCCAGGAAAACTGCCACGGAGCCATGAGCACAGCCTGGAGCAGAGGGAGAGCCAAGTCTGGGGAGCCAGGGCTGCTCCTGAAGCCTCAACCACCCCTCCAGCCCCTGGCCACTACCAGGACAGGAGCATCCTTCGGTGTGTGGCACTGCAGTGCCTGGAGCAGGTCCAACACACAGGGCTCTGTACAAAAGCACAGCTTGTCCCCGGGGCTGTGGGGAGAGGGCATGTCCCCTGACCCGCAGCACTGTGCAGGTGTGGGATGCCAGGCAGCAAGAGACAATCCCCTCATCCTCCTCCCTATCACCCCTTGCCCCAGCCTGGCAGAGCTCTGTGGTGGCTGCAGAACTCCAAGTCCCATTGCTGAGGAGGGGGTTGTCACTTAATTTCACCCAGCAGGGAGGCTGGCATCTTCTGAGCTGAGGCACAGGCTGTATAAGGGCTGAGGGGCTGCTGGCAGCTTTGGGGTGTCCTGCAGGGCCACTGCTGGGGTGATATCATCGTTGGCTGGTGTCACCACCTCTCCTCGCTGCTTGATGACAGCCGCGGGTGCTTTTTTCCCCAGAGAGCACAACAATTAGTGTCACAACTGCCCTGTACTGCGGCTGCCGTCGCTGTTACCAAAATAACCACAGGCACGAGCCAGGCCTGGCCTGATGAACCTCCTGTCACTGTGTGAAGAGGCAGGAGCTGCCATGCTGCTGCCTCGGGGATGCAGTTCACAGCACTGGCCCCTCTTGGCCAGCCTGCTCCAAGCACCCGTCACCAGTGCCACAGGGTAACCGTGAGCCCACGGTGACCTGCTCCTTAGGAAGAGCAAGGTGGCGTGTTGCCCACCCTGCTCTGCCTGGAGGAGCAGGAGCAGCTGGTGGGAGAGGAGCTGGCTACCAGCAGCCTGGCAAGGCCAGGGCTGTGGTGTGCTAGGAAAGGGCCCCCCAGCACCTGGGGTGCAGCTGGAGCCCCATGTAGGACCCTGCTGCTGCGGGGGCATTGGGGCAGCTCAGAGGGGCTCCTGGGGAGAGCTGGCACAAAGCAGGGTCCAGCAGAGCTGGGGGCTGCTGCTCCCACCGTGGAGGTGCCAGCAGGGCTGCAGGTGGTACCTGAGCGCTGGGGGTGCCCTCCCGCTCTGCAGGGCACGCGGAGCTGCCCCGACACGGATGTGCAGCAGGGCTGTGCATCAGCTGCTATCAGGGCAGCGTGTGCAGGGAGAGCCGGCAGCGCCCGTGCATCTGCACGCAGAATTCCAGCATCTGTTTGGCACACAGAGCGTGTGTCACAGGGTCACGGAGGCATTCAGGTCGGAAGAGACTCCCCAGGTAGTAAACTAATCAGCTCCATCACATCACTGAACTAATGTGCTTGCACGTGTGTGCGAGCAGGGCGCAGCAGTGTGCACACGCGTGTGCAGGGCGTGCCCTGCGTGCAGAGCCCACGCTCGCTCGTGTGGGCTGCAAACACACGTGTGCACGCAGGGGAGGGGTGGGTGTGCCGTGTGTGCACGCAGGCGTGCAGGCAGGGCTGCCTCGCAGGGGCTGCACGCTGTGCTGCGGGTGTGCTGTGGGTGTGCTGGGGTGTGCTGGGGTGTGCTGCGGGTGTGCTGGGGTGTGCTGGGGTGTGCTGGGGTGTGCTGGGGTGTGCTGGGGTGTGCTGCAGGTGTGCTGGTGTGTGCTGCGGGTGTGCACACCCCGTGGCACATGCAGGAGCCCTGCCCCCACGTGAGGAGGGGGGCTGCAGCCCCCTGCCCAGCCTGACCTGCCCTGGACAGGGATCCCTCATCTACTGAATGCCAGGAAAGAGGCTGCTGCTTCTTCATCCCTCCAGAGCATCCCCCGCTGAGGCCTCTGGAAGGCCACAGCATCCTGCCCAGCCTGAGGGAGGAGCCCCTGCCCTGAGCAGCGCTGCAGGCAGGGCTGGGTGCAAGGACCCAGGAGGACTGCAGGGAAATCAGTGACTTGCTCCAGTTTATTTCTGCAATAGTCTCAGCATCATGGGAAAAATATTGGAGGTGGCAGAGCTGAAGCAATCTCCCCCCAAAGCATTTTCCAGCTGCACTCCAGCAGCTGCAGAAATATTTGGGTTTTTTCCTCGGTCCTTGCTGCCTGAGTGCTGCATCAGAAAGGTACCAGGCAGGGACCAGGAACCTCAAGCTGAAGTGAGACAAGGACCACCAGCCAGGCTCCGGTCTGCCAGTTCTGGAGCCCTCGGTCCCTGCTGCTAATGATGTAGGGCTTCCTTTGGGAAGGAGGCTGAGCCAGGACTGGGGGCCCATATCCCAGGAGGTGGGGACACAGGCACAGCTGCCAGGGCTGGGGGCAGGCTGGGGTCCACCCACCCCATCTCCCTGCTGTTGACACCTCTCTGCAGAAGACAGGAGGTGGCACAACTGTGGGAGAAAATGCTCTCCCCATCTCTCCTGTCTTCTCCCCAGCGAAACCAGCACGCTTCATGAGCTGCAGTGGCAAACTCAGTCAAAGGACCCCTGGTGTGGGTGGTCTGGACTTGTCCCAGCAGGGGGACAAAGTTGTGTCCCGGGGGCTGCCACCAAGCCCACCACCAGCCGCTCTGGGGACAAGTGCACACAGAGGCCTTTCATCTCCCCAGGGAGGGGGGCACCCGTGCAGCTCGGGATGGCACACTGGCCATTGGCCTTGAAAGGGCCAATTGAGTGCAGCTGAGGTCATCTCCCAGCATGTTTACCCTGTGGCTGGAGCCCCTGGATGCAGCTAACACCCAGGCTGTCCCTGCCACTGCAGGCTGGGGGGACGCAGCCACGGGCAGAGGCAGCATCGCTGCTCGGAGCAGAGGGGCCGGAGCAGGGTCTCGGGGTGGCATGGCCTTCCCGCCACCATACTCCCCGAGCCTCTTCAGAAGGAGGGACAGGTAAGTGGGGCCTGCTGTGGGTGAGGGGGGGCACAGGCCAGCCTCGGGGCTGGGGGACAGACACGTGCCTACTCTCTTCAGTGCCAGCACCCTGCTCAGCCCCTGCTCAGCCCCTTTGCGTGGGCTGGAGTAGTGCTGACACAGGGGGATGTGCATCATTCCCACCCCCCCCTCCCCCCAGGTCCCAGATGGGCCCACCAGGGAGAAAATGCTTTCTCACATGGGCATGTCCCAGGGCACCCACATACGCCCTGGCTGCGGTTCACAGACAGCACAGCATCCTCATCCTGCTCTGGGATGGGCTTGCAATTTGTGGGGTTGTAATTTGTTGGTTCTGCACCTGCCTGGCTAGGTCTTGCTCCCAGCAGCAGCTGTGCTGCGCTGTGCCTCAGTTTCCCTTTCTGATGGGGAAATTCCACTCTGCTTTCCCTCCCTGCTCGAGGAAGGGGCACAGCAGCACACCCACAAGTCAGGGCTCTTTGGCCTCTCCCAACAGCCAAGTGCCAGCCACGTTCAGTACCCCCTGGATCGGGGCGCTCGGTCTCCTCTGCAGCACCCCTGGAGTGCACGTGCCCTGCCAACACTAACTCTTGGGTACTACGCCGTGTGTGGGGCCTGCCATCCGGCATCAGCCTCGCCATGCCCAGCAGGGGATGAGCCCCCGGGGTCAGGAGCAGCAGGCAACCACGGCGCAAAGCTCCCCAGATCCAGAGGGCAGAGATAAGTGGGCGGCCAAGGGCAGCGGATGCAGCACCGGGTGGGCAGTGCCACCCCAGCCCCTTGGATGCTGGGGGCGTTTTAGGGGCCCTGCTTCCACTTCTCGGAGGAGGCCCACTTGCTCTGTGTCTAAACCGCTGTGCGGACGCGGGAAGGGCCCGTCGTGACCCCGGGATGCCCGGGCCCGTCGTGACCCCGGGGTGCCCGGGCCCGTCGTGATCCCGGGGTGCCCGGGCCCGTCGTGACCCCGGGGTGCCCGGGCCCGTCGTGACCCCGGGGTGCCCGGGCCCGTCGTGATCCCGGGGTGCCCGGGCCCGTCGTGACCCCGGGGTGCCCGGGCCCGTCGTGACCCCGGGGTGCCCGGGCCCGTCGTGATCCCGGGGTGCCCGGGCCCGTCGTGACCCCGGGGTGCCCGGGCCCGTCGTGACCCCGGGGTGCCCGGGCCCGTCGTGATCCCGGGGTGCCCGGGCCCGTCGTGACCCCGGGGTGCCCGGGCCCGTCGTGACCCCGGGGTGCCCGGGCCCGTCGTGATCCCGGGGTGCCCGGGCCCGTCGTGACCCCGGGGTGCCCGGGCCCGTCGTGACCCCGGGGTGCCCGGGCCCGTCGTGATCCCGGGGTGCCCGNAGCCGCTGCAGCGCCGCTCCCGCCCGCGGGGGGGCGCGCTCCGCGGCGCGGTTATGTAACGCTGGGCGGGGCCGCGCTCCGCGCTCCCGGGGCCGCGCGGCACCGCGGGGGGGGTTCCACAGCCCCGGAGAGCTCTGCAGCCCAGGGGGGCTGTTTAGTGCTCCCGAGGTTGTTACAGACCCCAGGTTTGCTCTGCATCCCCTGGTTGTTGTTCTGCACCCAGGGCGTGTTCTGTACCCTGAATTTGTTCTGCACCACAAGTTCATTCTGTTGCACCCTAGATTTCTTGTTCTGCTCACCGGGTTGGCTCTGCACCCTGGGCTTGTTTTGCGCTGTACCCCGAGCTCGTTTTGTACCTCTGCTTTGTTCTGAGGTGCTGTTCTGTACCCCGGGGTGCTGTTCTGTACCCCGGGTGCTGTTCTGTACCCCGGGTTTGTTTTGCTCTCCGCAGTTGTTGTTCTGCAACCTCGGGGTGTGTTCTGTACCCTGGATTGGTTCTGCACCTCGGGTTTTCTCTGCGCGCAGGTTTTCATTTCTCCTCCTGGAGTTGTTTTTTACGCCCGGGTTGTTTTTCTGCTCTCGTTTCTGTTGTTTGTCACTCCTTTTTCCGTTTGTTTTACACCCCCGTTTCTGTTATGCACCCCGGTTTTTTAGCAGCCCGTTTCTGTTTTTCACTCACGTTTCTATTTTGCACCCCGGGTTCTCTTTTGAATGCCCATGGCTCCCCTTTCCCGCCCGCCTCCCTTTCCCAGTCACAGGGCCTCACTGCAGGCTGCACCTCCACATGCAGAGCGGGTTCACCCCTTCTCCCAGCCCCCAGCCCATGCTTCCCCCGACTGAACCCCCATCCTGGGTGCCCGGGAGCTCGGGAACGGCAGCCTGAGGCTTGTGGGCTACGGCGGGTTGCACGAGGGGTGCCGGGGGTCCCGGGATTCTGCTTGCAACGGACGAGGGGTGTGGAGTGGGGGTGCAGGACATGGGGAACACAGAGCTGAAGCGCGGGGTCCTTGCGCTGGGACAGCGCCGAGCTGTGGGTTAACTGCAAGGGGCTGCGGAGGGGGGCAGTACCGGGGGGCAGTGTG